>JAENRP010000362.1:15277-42246 GCA_024741835.1 Diplocarpon mali | reverse complement strand
CTAATTGTAAAGTTAAAAGGCAATTGATTAATATAGTTGCTAGCTTTAATATTAAGAAGCAATCGAAGCAGAAGTTAAGAAGCAAACTGCCTTTATCCTACTAAAGGCCGCAACTACTAAGGAAAGGCAAAGGAAAAGGCTATTTAATTAAGACTTTAATAGATACCTTTAATAATAATAGTAAGTTATTTAAATCTAAATCCACTTTTAATAATTTAAATGATAATTATAATAAAGATGCCTATATTTTAAAAGCCGATCTTTATAAGATCTTTAAATCTAATTAGTATAATAATACTAATTATATAATATATATGATTAATAAACCCTACCTATTTAAAGGCCCTCTTATTAAAATGAAAAGGCGCTCTATTAAGGTTAATAATAGAAGGTTATATATAGATTCGATAGGTATAGTAAAGATAAATATCGCTAGCGTTTCTTTCCTTTTATAAAATGTTCTCCTTATACCTAGCTTAAGTATTAATCTTTTATTTAACTATAAGATCTATATAAAGTTGAGTTATATAAGAGTTTTTAATAATCAATTTATATAGCTTATAAATAATGATTATAAAGTGATCTTTAAAATTAAAATTAAAAATAGACTTTATATTATTTTAAAAGTGATATTATAGAAATTGACTCTTAGGCCAGACTTATAAGTGGATTCCTTTAAGGAAAGTGCATTCTTTACCTTAATATAATTAAATAAGGATAAGGAGAATAGATAGACTCTTAAGTTAGGATTATAAGTGAAATTTGCGAAAATGACTCTTAAGCTAAGACTATAAGTAGATTATAAGATATCTTTAAAGATAACTCTTAAGCTAAGATTATAAGTGAATTTAATAGAAATAACTTTTAAGCTAAGACTGCAAGTGGATTTTATAGATTTACTAATAATAACTCTTAAGCTAGGATTGCAAGTAAAATTTGCAGAAATGACTCTTAAGCTAGGACTATAAGTGAAATTCGCAAATTTATTAAAAACGACTCCTAAGCTAAGACCGCGAGTAGATCTTACTATTTTTAAGAAATCGACTCTTAAGCTAGGACCGCAAGTAGATCTTGCAGTTTTATTAAAAATAACTCTTAAGCCAGGCTTGCAATTAGAAAACGGCAAAACCTCGAATTGCTATTATTAGTCCTTTTTAGCTACTAATAATAAAGTATCAACTAATAATAGGCTATTAAAGCTATTAAAAGCCGAAAGCCTATTAAGGTATTAGCTAATATATAAAAGATTTATATATCTAAGGCTAAAGAAATTAAAGGGCTTATATAAGGTCTTGATTTTAAAATAGAAGATCTAAGTACTAAAGGATCGCTTAATATACCGAATTTGCAAGCTAATAAAACTTCGAAATCGGACGCAAATTAAGCTTAATTTATAAAAAGATTCAATACTAGTACTAATATCTATTAATACTATTAGACTATTTATAACCTTAATTAAAGGAAATAATTAATTTTCTTAAATAATAGATAACTCTACTTAATAGATATAAACTATTTACGCTAGGACTAAATCTAAGCTTATAAAAAAGTTGGAAACTTAGAAAGTAATAAAGGAATGCCAGACCTAATTAAAGCTAATAGCTATTAGGTCTAATAACGCATTAGAGATTAAGGCAAAGCTTAATAAATAGGCAAAATAAGGAGTTTACTATAAACCAATTGTAATATATAAAGGTTCTTATTAAAATAGTATTATTAAGCGAAGCATTTAGCAAGTAAAGACTAACTATCGCACTCTACTATAAGATGCTAACCTACTATTAGAATTCTAAGACCTTACAATTAAAGCAGACGTATACTTATAAAATAGAATAAGTAATAGACTAATAGTTAATAGCACCCGAATATTGCTATATAAGGCATATTTCAAATAGAAACTAAGCCTAGACTATATCCGCATCTTTAAAAGCGTCTACTACTCTTATATTAGCCTAAAGTCCTAGCCTATAGGTATAAAAAGTAAGAAGCTAATAGACTAAGGTAAAGAGTATATATTTATTAAGTATATTAAATAAATAATAAAGTAGTAGATAGTATACATACTAGATCTAAGGTAAGTAATTATATCTTTAATAGTTGAGTTTGATAAATCTTAAAATAGGAAAGAGCTATCCTTAAAGCTTTGCATACCTAGAGATTCTTAAGGTATACTACTTAATAGTAATACTATTAAGCCGAATTAATAACCCCTTTCTCTTAGCTCAAGTATATTAAGCGTACCCGCTGATCGACGACCTACTAATCGCCTAAAGGCCGAATAGACCATTCCTATCGTCTGCAAACTGCCTAAAGTATAGAATAACTTTAATATTATCATTCCCCTAATTAAAGCACCTATAGTAAAGGATATTCCTAAAATAGGTATAAGTAATAATAAGCCTTTACTATTAGAAAGCGGTTCCTTAAATAATAAGCCTATAAAACCTATAGCTAAACCTACGTCTTTAAAGAGGAATAAAGACCTAGAACTAAAAGATATCTTAAACAAACGCAAGTCTAAGCATATCCGGGCTATAATAGCATATAAGATCTATAAGCTCGAACTTTAATAGAGCTTTAATAAAGATAATATATTCCTAGCCACTAAGAGGATAATGAAAATCTCTCTTCTAAAGACGTATAATAAAGCTATTAATAATCTAAAGAATAGAGTAGTATAAAATAAGGCAATCCAAAAGGAGATAAGCTCTCTTATTACAAATAGTATATAGATAGAAGAACTAATGCTAAAGGATATAAACCTAATATTAATAAAATAGGTCTTTACAATTAAGATATATATAGATAGGACCTTAGAATATTATAAGGTAAGGCTTATAGCTAAGGGCTTCTCCTAATAGTATGGAAAAGACTACTTTAATACATTCGCGCTAATAGTTTATATAAATACCCTTTATATATTTATAGTAATAGTAGCTGCTAAAGACCTTAAATATAAATAGTATAATATTAAAAATGCATTTACTAAAGCGACTATAAAGGAATGGATTTTTCTATCCCGACCTAATAGTATTCCTATACGCGCTAGCTACTCTCTTTATATACTCTATAGTATCTATAGGCTTAAATAATCAACCTATAATTAGAACCTCTTATATAGCTCTACTCTAATAGAAATAGGATTCATTTAAAGCCTAGCTAACCCTTATCTATTTACTTATATTAAGTATAGAATTAAGTTGCTACTATATATCGATAATATTACTATAGCTATAAAGATAACTACTCAATTGGATTAGTTCTTTATAACGATTTAAAAACATTTTAATACTAAGGATTTAAAGGGAATTTATAAGATCCTTAGCATCCGCATTATAAGGAACCGCTTTACTTAAGAACTCTAATTAGACTAAGAGCAGTATATTAAGAAGATCCTAGATCGAATAAGACTCTTTACTTATACTCCTAACTTTAAGCTAAAGCGTACTCTAATTAAAGGAAAGTATAATAAGTTAAAGCCTACTAATAAAAATAAGCAAAAAGGAGATCTAAAGAAGTACTAATAGGATATTAGAGCAATTATATATACTATAGTATATATAAGACCAGATATCGCCTTTATTACTAAGCAACTTAATCAAAACCTAAAGGATCTAACAATTTGATATAAAAACGCAGTCAAGCGACTTAAAAGATACCTTCGATCGATAATCATATAAAAGGTAAGATATAGACTAATAAAATATATAAGCGCAAAGCTTAAGATATATACCAATTCTAACTAGGCAAATATAAAAGGTTGGAAAAGTATATCTAAAAGCGTAGTAGTACTATATAGCAGACCTATATTATAAAGAAGTAGGAAGTAGAAATTAGTAGCTACTGCAAGCACTAAGGCCGAATATATATTAATATTATTAAATTGCAAGTAAGGATTATAAATCGCCTAAGTTCTAAAACATATAGGTTTTACTAAGTATATTAGATAAGATAAGAATTATATTAATCTTTAAGCAAATAATATAAAGGCAATTATACTTATAAAGAATCCATACTTATATAAGCGATCGAAATATATTAATATTACCTACTACTTTATTTATAACCTTATTATAAAGAATAAGTTATTAATCACCTATATTTTAACCGATCGAATAGAAGTAGATGGATTTACAAAGCTATTAAAGATAGTTGCAAAGTTTAAAGCGTTTAAAGATATACTAAGGTTATAAAAGACAGTAGGAGCTTAGTAGGCTTAAGGACAACTCCTAGGCCTGCCCCGCAAGTTAGGTTATATAGTCTTATAAAGGAAAGTTTTTTTAAATCGACTCCTAGGCCTAGACCGCGAGTTAAGTCATATAGTCTTATAAAGGAACGCTTTTAAGAAATTTGACTCTTAGTCCTACTTTATAAGTAGGATTAGTAATTTCAATAGAGGTTGCTATTAATTGATTGTTTTTAATTTGAAAAGATACCTAAGAGTTGGATTAGCGCAAAAGGATAGTTATTATTTTCCTAATTATAGGTCAATTGGAGTAAGGTCTAAGTAGGGGTATTAAGATAAGTAATATAGCTATTACTCTAATATATTATCATATAACCCTACTACTTAATTAGTAGGATATTAATATATATATAGCTATAAGAAAGAAAGGGGTAACCTTCCTTCCTTAACTCTTACTAATATATCGACCATCGACCTTTAGAAGCCTCCTTTACCTACTGCGCCGACTCACTTAAGCTCAATAAATAAGCGTTTTTAAGAATCTTTGCAATTCTATATTAATGCTCTATTAGGCTTCCTATAGAGTATTTCCATTATAGAGGTTCTCCTTTCCTTCTTTTAAAAACAATCCTCCTTTATTATTTAAAAATATCGTCTTTATACTAATAATTTTTAAATATAAAAGGAACTCTTACTTATCGTAGCCTTAGCCGCCCTTATAAAGTAAGACCCTTAGAGTCCTTATACCCTGCGTTATTATACTAACTTTGCGCTAGGTCGCTAATACTCCTTAAGGAGCAGGAACCCTATCCCGGTCGTCCTAGCGCCTGCTAGGCAATAAGCCGCCGCCGCCATCGCCCTTGCCGCCGCTGCCGTCACTTAAGAGCCCTGCCCCTACTGCGCGCCGTATACCTAAGCCTACGATAGAGCGCAATAACGCATATATGTATTATATTATACGCAAGAGCACTAGCAATCTCGATTGTTAGTAATTTAATAGCACCTTTAGTGCGCATTGCATTTGTTATATAGTACTAAGCAATAGCTGCTAGCAGGCCAGCAGACCTCTCCTTACCTCTTAAGAGGCTATTATATTAGCCTACGCCCGCGGCGCTTTTAAGGAGGAGGTAATACTACTACTTAATATAATAAAGGGTATACTTTAAAGCTTCTATAGTATATCTTATTAAGTCTTATTAAGTTCTAGGCTGATTTTAAAAGATAGAAGCGATCGGACCCTAGTGCTAGAAGGGCCTGCCACTCCTATAAGTAGTAGTACTACTGCCTCCCCCGCTCCTGGCGTACTATTCCCGTTCGCTCCTAGCCCCTTTAGCTTAGACCTATTCGCCCCTGCTATCGCCGCCGCTCTTATCCCTTCCGCCTCTGCTATCGCAGCCGCTGCTATAGTCTTCCTATTCGTCTCCCTAGCCCTTGCTATCGCCGCGCCCGTCCTTATCCCCGCTGCCCTTACCCCTGCTGCCCCTATTGCCGTACCTCCTGCTATTACCCCTGCTATCGCTAGTATATTTGCCAGCAGGCCTCTGGCCGAGGGAGTGCTAATAGGCCTCTCTTAAGAGGAGATCCGTATAGAGCTTATAGCTATAGCATCTTAGCTCTTAGCCTTAGCTAAGAGAATTTAAAAAAGGGTCGCGCCTTATAATAGTAGCTTAAGAATATTACCTATTTTATATTTTTAAAAAAGGAGAAGCTTTTATAATACGCTTTATAAAAGAAAACAAATAAATGTAATTATAAGAGAGTAAGAGCTTATAAGTATAAGTCTCCTAATAATAAGTAACTACTCGCTAGTAAGTGCGAGTTGCTAAACAATTATTTAAAAGCTCTAGAGCTTTAATAAACAAATAAAGCTTTTAAACTTCTAATAGTCCAGGTTCTTAATAAGCCTATCTGCGTATATCTCTTTAATAAAGAGGAAAATTATTTAAAAGCTTCCTCTCTAGTACTTTTAGCAGATTTATATATTGCTAATTTCAATATATCAAAGGCTTATCTTAATCTTCTTATTCTCTATAATAATTAGCTAAGTCGTTTATTAGTTATCGCAATATATATTCCATTTAAAGAGGGAGTCTATGCGAATCTCCTTAAAGAGGCGTTTTATAGCTATTATCTCCTTTGCAATAGAAACTATACTATAGAGTTCTACTTTAATAAAGGAGAGCGTAATAATCGCTTGGCGATTCGCTTTTTAAATAATCGATCCTTTAAATAAGAAGAAGATATATCCTTAAAAGGATCTATAAGTCTTTTAATCATCTTTAAAAGAAGCATTTAAAGAAGCGATCAATTAGTATTCCCTAGCTTTAAAGCTATAGGCAATTCCTAAGAAGCGCATACTATATAGGTATTAAAGTGTCTAATCCGTAGCTAAAAGGTACTTAAAGCTTAGATTAGTTAAAAAGAAAGATAGTTAAAAGGCTATAAATGCAACGTCTAAGCATATTATAATCGCTATATAATAAATAGAGCTTATTTTCTCTTAGTACTCCTTTACCTTTTCTAAAGAAGCTTACTTTAAATTCTTAATAAACTCCTTCTTTAGCAATAGAGTATTAAGTACTCTTCTTATATTAGCTCTAAACTTTTAAGCGATCTTCTTAATATAAGTATTATAAACTAAAGAGATCCTCTTTGCCTTCCTATCTTAAATAATCCTTATTTTAAGGAATTAAAAGATATCTCTTATAATAGTAAGCTTATATGCCCTCTTTTAATCTTTAATTAAACGAGTCGCCTGATCTAAGTTAAAGGCCTTATATAATACTTAAATATTATTAATATAAAATACTATAAAGACTATATAATCCTTTATTATAAAAATATAAGGCTCCTTGCCTAATAGCTTGAGTTAAGGGCCCTTAAGCGTTCCTGCGAAGTTCCTATACTATAGCGCTAAAGAGTCTTTCAGCCTATAGAGCGCGCGGTCTAGTTCTACTACTATACTAGGGCGCTTAAATCCATTTAATAAGAAGCATATAACTAAAGCACTCCTTAGGTCTCTAAGAGCATTAATAAATGCGTTAATAATATCGAACTACTTTACTTCTATATCGAAGTATATAATAAGCGCTATTAATACCTTAAAAGACCTTGCTATAAGTATAGCTATATAAGTTAAGAAAATTGAAGCTTCATTTTAAAGATCCCCTTATATAATTAGCTATAATCGGCACTTTAAAAGCTTACTAAAGCTATTAACCTTATAGGTAAAAACCCATTTTAATAGTATTAGTAAACGCTTTAAATAGTCCTTTTGCACAATTCTTTAGTAACTCTAAAATTCTAAATTCCTAATCTCTTAGCGCCCTCCTTCCTTAAATCGTTTGCTAAAAGGGTACTTCTCTAGGTCTAGCTATCCTTTTAAAGGCTTTAGTAGAAAGCCTTAGTACTATAAGCGGTTAAGAGACTATACTCTATCCTTTGCCTAATTATTAACTATAGCTTTAATAACTATATAAACTATTAAGTAGTCCTTCCTATCCTCCTTTATCTATTCGTTCGCTTAAAAGGTCGATATAAACTCTTATACATATAAGGAGTAAGGTAAATCAATATTGCTTTAGAAAAGTATATACTTTAAAGCAGTAGTATATACTTTTAAAGTCTTTTATTACTTAATGCTTAAGCGTCTTATCCTCTTTTACTTAAAAAGAGGGAGTTCCTCCTTACGCTTTTCTTTATAAGTCTCTTCTTTTATTTTTATTATTACTAAAGGTTCTTTTAAAAGTCTAAGTAGCTCTATCTCTTAAGTCTATAGTCTTTAAGCTAGTATTATAACTTAAGGTATTATATTATTAAGGCCTGCTCCTCTTATTAGGTCGCTTCTTATAAGACTATTAAAGCTCCTCTTAGATCTTAGTAGTAGTGCCTCTAGCCTTTTATTAAAGTTTATTAAAGCCTACCTTTATAACTAAAGACTCTATCTTAAAGCCCTTAAGCCATTTCCATTCTTATATAAAATAGTAGCTAAAGATCTGCTAATCACCTTATAGAACTTATCTTTAAAGACTCCTTTAAAGTCGTCTATAGTTCCTTCTTTAATAGGGCCTCTATAGGGAATTATCACCCTTAAGCTTTAATTGCCATTTGCCTTTTTAAAGACTAGCGAAGTAGCTTTTAATTCGCTTACTTCTACCCTTGAGTTTTTAAGCAGGTCTCTCGGATTTAGGTTTAAATTAAGGCCTTTTATATTATTAATTAAAGGCTATAAAGCAGCGTCGGTCTATAATACAAGCTCTTCCTATATAGCGGCTTCTTTTATAGCGATTGCATTCGGCCTTATAATAAGCTCCGATTCCTCGAAAATGCCTTTAAACTTAGCGTCTTAAGCTCCCTTTCCCTCTCCGATCAATTAAAGGGTCGTCTTAAGTTCTTAGCGCAATATAAGGTTTACGCGCTTAGCTTCTAGACTATAAAAGAGAGACTTATCGAATTTAATATTATAAGTCGTTATTATTCGCTAGAGTATAGGAACCTAGATTCTATAGATATTAAAGGTAATATATCTAATTAAGTAACTTAAGTGCCCTTATAATTCAATTTTAAAAGTTCGGCAGTCCCTACCCGCCTTCCTCTCCTTAATTAAAGGGTATACGCAAGTACTATATATAAAAACGCAACTCTAATCAAGCTTTAAGCTTGCTATTATCTATTTAATAAGTAGTAGCTTATAGAATCGAAAATACTACTTAAACCAATTATAAAGAGCCTTACTTAATAAGATTATCTTCTTTTTAATAAGTAAGGAGATATTATAAAGGTATATAGCAGCCTTTATAACCTTTGGCCAAAGGCTTATTAAAAGCCTGGCGTAGATCCTTATTTTAATAAAGTATTTAATCAACTCTCTTCCTACTTGCTCTACGCCTCTATTAGGTTAATATATATAGGCAGGAGTAAGCTCTAAATCGATTCCCTCCTCTTTTACCTATCTTTAGTACTTTATAAGAGAGTCTTCCTTTAAGGAGATTATTAAAGTATTATTATCTTGCCTAATCTTGCAAATAGAAAGCCTATATTAGCGTTTCACTTATACTTCAAAGGCCTAGAGGACCTTTATAACTACATCTCTGCCCTTCGATCTTAATAAAAACGTCTAAAGCATACTACTATACTTATCCTTAATTAAAAGAACCTATAAGCAGCTATTATATAAGTTATTTAGAAAGTTAAAGAGATCCTAGGAGATCTTAAAGAAGGGCCTTAGAGATCGGTTCTTAAAGGTAGCGTAAGAAATAACTTACCTAGCAAACGCTACTATATATATAAGGCACTCTAGCCTTTATATTCCCCTGATCTTTACTCCCCTAGCGCACTTGACTAGCGCTTAAAGAGCCTTTGCACCTAAGTAGCCAGCGCAAAGGTACTATATATACGCATTATTATCCCGCACCCTAGTAGGCATATAGCTAGACTAAAACCTATTATAAAGCGTTGTCTTAGCTATAAGGAATACTATTAAGGTAAAGAAGTCATATTAAAGTATATTTAAGAGATCCAAATAGTTAATAGGCTTATATTTAAAGAAAACGAGATTATAGTAACGCTTTAACTAAGCTCGCTTTATAAAATCTCTAATGCTCTTAGAGCGTAAAGTAAGGTCTACCCTAGAGTATTAAAAACCTTTATCTGCAAGGAGCCTCTTTAAGATAATATTAATAGTAAACTCCTTTATAATAGTAATATTACGTAGTATTATCCTTATAAGAGAGCCGTCATACTATAGAAGAGAGTCTACTATATATCTATTACCTTTCCTAATAAGTAGGAGTCTTAAGGTACCTACTTTAATATATTACTACGAGTCGCCAGAAGGCTTAAAGGTGCCTATAATAAGTAAATCCTTTAAATTAATAATATAAGTAGCCGCGCAATTATTAAGGAGCATACTTAAAGAGAGTAGGTAGCGTTCTAGCTTAAAAAGGTAGTAAATATTAAACGATTCTTTAAAAGCGTCGAAGGTAAAGGGATCTATTATTATAAAAACTGGTAAGTTCTCCCTTTTGCTTAAACTATCCTCCTTAAAGGCTAAAGCCTTTCCCTTAAATTTATCAATTGCTATTATCGTAATATCATTCTCCTTAAGTCATACTTAAAGACCCTTGAACTAATCTCTTGCGTTTAACGCCTTTTGTATTTATAGGACCTCCTTTCGCAAAGGAAGAACCTTTATATTTTCCTTACGCCTATCTATAGCATATAACAGTTTCCGATAGTCCTAGGGCTTCTAATAGTAGTTGGTAGAGCCTTTATAAGGGCACTTAGGCCTAATCTCCCTTCTAAAGCTTATAGAGCGATTTCGGGAGCTGCTCGCTAAAGCCTGCAAAATGGTTTCAGCATCTAAAAGAGTCTTTTAAGTAGTAAAAACTGCTAGCCCTTTATTATTAATCGCTCTATTAGATTCAATACCCGCTAAGGCGCAGCTTAGCTGCATTAGGTCGTACTTATATAAGGTTCTTATCTACTTATTAGTGATTATTTCCTCCTTTAAGCGAGTCGCCTAACTTAAATTAATCTTTACTATAACTAAGTCTAAAAAGTCAGTTACTCCTAGTCTCCCTTTAATCTTAGGAAAACTATATTACTCTATTAGGCAGTACGCCTCCTACTACTCCTAGATCTATTGCTAAGTGTTAGTTCTCTTAGTCTTGCCTTAGCGTAGCATATCGTAGTACTAGAGCCTCGTCTAAGACTAAATAGCCTTATTAAAAGGCGTAATATCACACTTTAAAATAGATACTAAGCCTTAGAGTAAGAGTTGCTAATTTACTAAATTAGCATATAAGTCGTTAGCAGTAGTTCCACTTATAAGAGTATCTCTATTAAGTATCAAAGAAGAGAGCTTCTTAGCTTAGATTTAAGCTTAAGCCATTGCAGAAGTTAAAAGCGTTCTATCGATAGTCTTAAAGACCTATTCTAATAATAGTTTATAGTATTTGCGTTAGGTCTTCTAAGTCTCCTTACGCATAAGGTACTCCTTTATTAGGATTTATTGAACTTAAGTGAGTCGGCGCAGTAGGTAAAGGAGGCTTCTAGAGGTCGATAGTCGATATATTAGTAAGAGTTAAGGAAGGAAGGTTACCCCTTTCTTCCCTATAGCTATATATGTATTAATATCCTACTGATTAAGCAATAGGGTTATATAATAATATATTAGAGTAATAGCTATATTACCTATCTTAATACCTTTACTTAGACCTTACTCTAATTAACTTATAGTTAGGAAAATAATAACTATCCTTTTGCGCTAATCTAACTCTTAGGTATCTCTTTAAATTAAAAACAATTAATTAATAGTAACCTCTATTAAAATCACCAATCTTATTTATAAGGTAGGACTAAGAGTCAAATTTCCTAAAAGCGTTCCTTTATAAGACTATATAACTTAACTTGCGGTCTAGGCCTAAGAGTCGATTTAAAAACTTTCCTTTATAAGACTATATGACTTAATTTGCAAGGTAGGCCTAGGAATCGTCCTTAAGCCTATTAAGCCCCTACTATCTTCTATAATCCTAGTATATCTTTAAATGCTTTAAACTTTGCAACTATTTCTAATAGCTTTATAAATCTATTTGCTACTATTTAATTAGTTAAGATATAAGTAATTAATAACTTATTCTTTATAATAAGGTTATAAATAAAGTAGTAGGTAATATTAATATATTTCGATCGCTTATATAAGTATAGATTCTTTATAAGTGCAATCTCTCTTATATTATCTACTTTAAGATTAATATAGTTCTTATCTTATCTAATATATTTAGTGAAACTTATATCTTTTAAAACTTAAGCGATCTATAATCCTTACTTATAATTTAATAATATTAATATATATTCGGCCTTAGTGCTTATAGTAGCTACTGATTTCTACTTCCTACTTTTCTATAATATAAGTCTACTATATAGTACTACTACGCTTTTAGATATACTTTTCTAACCTTTTATATTTGCCTAATTAGAATCAGTATATACCTTAAGCTTTACGCTTATATATTTCGTTAGTTTATATTTTACCTTTTATATAATTATTAATTAAAGGTACCTTTTAAGTCGCTTAATTATATTCTTATATTAAATTATTAGATCCTTTAAGTTCTGATTAAGTTACTTAATAATAAAGGCGATATTTAGTCTTATATATACTATAGTATATATAATTGCTTTAATATCCTATTAGTACTTCTTTAGATCTCCTCTTTACTTATTTTCATTAATAGGCTCTAACTTATTATACTTTCCTTTGATTAGAGTATACTTTAGCTTAAAGTTAGGAGTATAAGTAGAGAGTCCTATTCGGTCTAGGATCTTTTTAATATATTACTCTTAATCTAATCAGAGTTCTTAAGTAAAGCGGTTCCTTATAATGCAAATGCTAAGGATCTTATAAATTCCCCTTAGATCCTTAGTATTAAAATGTTTCTAAATTATTATAAAGAACTAATCTAATTAAGTAATTGTTTTTATAGCTATAGCAATATTATTAATATATAGTAGCAACTTAATTCTACGCTTAGTATAGGTAAATAGATAAGGGTTAGCTAGGCTTTAAACGAATCCTATTTCTATTAAAATAGAGCTATATAAGAGGTTCTAATCATAGGCTGATTATTTAAGCCTATAAATACTATAGAGTATATAAAGAGAGTGGCTAGCGTATATAGGAATACCGTTAGATTAGGAGAGAAAAATCCATTCCTTTATAATCGCTTTAGTAAATGCATTTTTAATATTATACTATCTATATTTAAGGTCCTTAGCAGCTACTATTACTATAAATATACAAAGGGTATCTATACGAACTATCGGCGCAAATATATCAAAGTAGTCTTCTCTATACTATTAGAAGAAGCCCTTAGCTATAAGCCTTACCTTATAACATTCTAAGGTCCTATTTGCATATATCTTAATTATAAAGACCTACTTTATTAATACTAGGTTCATATCCTTTAGCGTCGGTTCCTTTATTTATATACTATTTGTAATAAGAGAGCTTATCTCCTCTTAGATTGCCTTATTCTATATTGCTTTATTCTCTAGATCGTTAATAGCTTTATTATATATCTTTAAAAGAGAGATTTTTATTATCCTCTTAGCGGCTAGGAACGCATTATCTTTATTGAAGCTCTATTAAAGTTCGAGCTTATAAATCCTATACGCTATTATAGCTTAGATATGCTTAAACTCGCATTTGTCTAAGGTATCTTCCGATTCTAAGTCTCTACTCCTTTTCAAAAGCGTAGGTTCAGCTATAGGTTTTATAGGCTTATTATCTAAAGAACCGCTTTCTAATAGTAGAGGCTTATCGTTACTTATACCTATTTTAGGAATATCCTTTACTATAGGTGCTTTTACTAAAGGGATAATAATATCAAAGTTGTTTTATACTTTAAGTATGACGACTGGGAGTATAACCTCTGCTTAGCACCGATACGCGTACGAGTCATATAGCAATACTAATAGAATGTCTTAGTAATGACTTAGAATCAATAACTATAGAGCCTTGAAGGAGTAGAAGGGCATAGTATATATATATGAAGAAAAGAGGGTCACTTGCTTAAGGGGAGCCGAACCGGATGCTAACCGGGGGTAACCCGGTTTATAGCCTATCCCGAGATTGCGCTAAGCTATAGCTAAACTGGGTGCAAACTAAGGTATAACCTATATATAGTGATAATCTATTATATTACCCTCCCTTTTGAAAAAAGCTTATCCTTAAGCGTTTAACTATAGGTTTAGCATTACCTATTTTATTATAATCATTTATACTATTAGTATAGGCCTATATCTAATTAGGAAGCCTTGCGGGCGGGTCTAGGAGGTTTGGATTTTTCAAATGAAATTCGCAAAGCTTAAAAGGCGTATATATAAAATTAAAGGCTAGGTACTATTTTAAATTAATATTGCGGCTAACCTATAAAGCGTAGTATATAAGCGTACCAGCTTGCTTTTATATAGTAAGCAGGCTCTTTACTTCGAATTCTTATTCTCTTATAATATTAATAGTAGGAGGGGGTTTATTCACTTGACTATTTAAAGGGGTACTAGGGTCCCTTTGGAGGCGACTTAAGTAGAAGATATTATATACCTTTATAAAGTCAGGTAGCTTTAGTTAGTATAAATTAAATACTTTCTCTACTATCTTAAACGGGCTAGCTTTAGGGTAGCTAAGCTTTTTAAAAGGCCTATTTATAAGGTAAGGACGCATATCTAAGTATACTTGATCGCTGACTTCGAAAGTAGTAGGGCAGCGAGAGGTATTAGTAGCGTTTCGTATGCGTTCCTAGGCCTTAAGGATATGAGATTTAGCAAGGGTTTAAGCTTTATAATATCTTATAAAGTACTTAAAGGCGTTTTATCGATTGAGTTTCTAGGAAGGGGTCTTTGAATTGGGTCTATTACGCTTCTAGTCCTAATTAGTATACGGGGCGTACTTATATACTACTTCAAATGGCGATAAGCCACTAAGGGAATTATAAAGGAGTATTAGCTAAGCGAAGTCTATTATAAGTAAGAATTTGCTCTAATTGTCTTAATAGTAGCTAATAAAGGGATAGAGGTATTAGGTAAGGTACTAATTGTAATTCTTAGTTTGGCCGTCGGTTTCCGGGTGGTAGGCCGAACTAAGGGTTAGTTTCGTACTTAAAATAGAGGTAAAAGCTTTCCAGAAGCTCGAGATGAATTAAGGGCCCTGGTCTAAGGTAATTGTTAAAGGGGGACTAAAGTAGCAATATATATAGTATATATAGAGTTAGGCTAACTAATGTGAATTAGTGGTTTTTTAATAGGGTATCGATATTGCTTACTTACTAAACTGATCGATAATTATAAGAATGTTATTATAGCTATATTTGTCTTTATTAAAACTTATATAATCTATAGTTATATACTCCTAAGGTCGGCTTGGTATTAAGAGGGGTTGGAGTAGACTAGGTTTCTTATCTTAAGGAACTTTACTTTATCTATAGGTATGGCAGTTTTTATAGTATTATATAACGTATTAGTATAGGTTCGGCTAGTGGTACTATAAGGAAAGGAGCTGGTAGGTTTTGCGCGCACTAGGGTGCGCAGTAGCAATTTGATTATAGACCTCTTATATAAGTAGTATATAAAGGTGATCTATATCTAGTACTATTAGCTTACTTTAGTAAAGAAGCAAATCTCCTTCTATTATTTAAGGGTTAGCCTTAGTTAGGGCTATATTAGACCTATTTTAAAGGGCTGCTTGGCGATAGACCTAGTAAGGCCTATATTATCGATTGGCAGCTAGTACTTAGTTAATAATATAGAAAGCAAGGGAAAAGGCCGAGACTTCTTCGATAGAGACTAGGTTCTTAGCTATAGTCTATTTATAAAGCTATTTAGAGAGGATTTAGGGGTTAATCTGATCCTAGCGCAATAATATCGTAAGGCGGTTATTGCGTTTTATTATATTCTAATCCTCTAACTTGTTAATGCAGCGAGTTAGGGCGTCGGCAAGAGGGTTTTTAGAGCTGGGTCGGTAGGTAATTATAAAGTCGTATTTAAAGAGAAGCTCGGCCTATTAGGCCTATTAAGAACTGAGGTTTTTTATAATTATAAAGTACTTAAGTGCTTTATAGTCTGTATATACTATAATTTAGTAGGGTGCTCTTATAAGCTCGGCTTTAAAATAGCCAAATGATCGAATAATAGCTAGCATCTCCTTATTATATATAGTATAGTTTAGCTTAGCTAGTGCTATAGTCTTACTATAGTAGGCAACCGGATGCTATTCGGACCTATATTGCTGTAATAATATAAAGGCGATTATACTATTAGAGGCATTAGTTTCTAGCATATAAGGGAGGTCTTGCCTATAGTACTAGAGGATTAGGGCGTGCGTAAGAGCTTTTTGCAGCTATAAGAAGCTTTGCTCGCATTTGGGGGTGAATCGGAAGGGAACCTTATTCTTAATAAGGTGTATTAAGGGGGCGGTAATAAGACTATAGTCTTAAATAAAACGATAATAAAAGTTGCAAAAACTAAGGAATGATTGAATACCCTTTATAGTAAAGGGGTAGGTCTAATTCTCTATTACTACTACCTTATCAGAGTTAACCCGAATGCCTTTAGTAGTAATAATAAAGCTAAGGTACTTAGTCTTTATAATATTAAACTTATACTTCTTTAAGTCGGCCTATAATCCTATATCTGACAATTGCTAAAGGACCTGTTTTATATACGATTTATAATTGAGTCGGTTAATGGAATAAATAAGGATATCGTTTAAGTAGGCTATATAAAAATCATTAAGGTAATCGAAAAGGATATTATTTATATACTTTTAATAGGTAGCAGGGCTGTTAGTAAGGCTAAAAGGGAGCACCTTGCACTTATATACGCTATATTAAGTTCTAAAGGTAGTAAGCTCCTTAGAGTTAGGGTCTATTCGGATCCGGTAGAAAGCCTGCTATATATCGAGTTTTATAAAAATCTAGGCGCCGGCTAATCGAGCTAGGGTCTTGTCGATTAGGGGTAAGGGGTATCGATCTTTATAAGTAAGGTTATTAAGTATATAGTAGTTAATATAGAATTATAAGGAGCTATTGGCCTTTTTTATAAATAGTACTAGTATAGTATAAGAGATAGAGGAGGCCTTGATAAATCCTTTATTAAGGTTATTAATAAGGTACGCCTTTACTATTTCTAGCTTAGGTATAGATATCTTATATAAGGGGGAGTATCGGAGGGCCTTTTAAGCACCTTTAGCTATAAGCTCGATTTTGTAATTATAAGGTCAATAGGGCGGTAGTATATTAGAAGCGGCTTTCGAGAATATATATTAGTACTCTTTATAGGCGGTTGGAATCGGCTTCTCAATTGGTTCGAAGGAGACAGTTAGAATAGCTATTAAAACCTCTCTATTATAGAATCAGTTTAAGAGGGAATCGGTTTTATATTATTAGGTCTAATATTCTTAATTGTCTTAAATCAATCGATCAATTTTATAAAATAAGGTGCTAAAGAGCTTTGCGCCTCGCTGATTCCTAGCTATTATACGAAAAGCATAGGCTGAAATTGCGTATATATTTAAAGAAGAAAGGGGGATTTTGCACTTTACTATCTGCTTATAGGTACGTTTTAAGGTTGAAACGGGGAAAGGAGCCGAGTTAGGCTTGGTCGCATTAAGCTCTCGCTTTATAATTAATATATTATAAGCGTGGTTCTTGGAAAAGGTATTACCTTTAACTTAAGGGGGAGTCGGGGTGGAATCGGAAGTAAAGGAGTATTTAATCGGAATAAGAGGGAATTTAAAAGGAGAGAGCTAAGAGAGGGCTTCCTAGCGTTAAGCTTTATACTTAGAAAGGGATTGTTCTAATACTATATTATATTAAGTTGCATTTCGCTAGTAGTATCGATCTAAGTCTTATTATTTAGTATTAGTGATTTCAATATTCTTTGCAAAAGAGATAGTAAAGGGATAGGAATCGGGCTAGGTAAGCTTGCGAGAAGTATAATTAATAGAAACTTTATACTCCTTAAGCTAGGCTTATCCTAAAATCACTTTATAGTTGCTAAGGTTAGTAATAAGAAAAGGAGTAAAAGATTGAATTCGCTAGTTAATATAAAGATTAAGTAATATATAATAAGTGATAGTACTATCTTAAGAGCTATTATATCCTTTAATTGGAAAGGGTATAGGGAGTATTTGAATTAAGGGTTTAAAGAAAGAAGATAAAGATTTGAGTAACGCCGAATTAATTAAAGTATACCTATTAGCGCCTATATTAATTAATACTAATACCTTATAAGAAATACCGTTCTTTAAAAGTAGGATCTGTTTTATTATTAAATTGCTATTAAGGAGGTTTCTTAAATTGAGGTATTATATATTACGAAGTGCGCTTAAGAAAGAGGCTTTACTTAAGCGAGGGCGTTTCCCTTAAGAGTCGAAGGGGGAAGGGGAGCGCTACTATTATCTTATTCGGCCTTAGGGTCCTTCTCTTTATCGCTATTCTATCTTTAGCTATTATTATACTTAAGCTTATTAATATAAGAGCTATAATACCTAGGAGTAATAGAGGGGGATTTCGGCCGTTTGTCAAATTGATTTTTTCAATTAGCTAGAAGGGGAGCGCTAAGGGTATCAGTCTAGCGTAAAGGAAATAAGGAAGATCTAGGCTTAGCGAGTCCAGGGGTAGGAGTGCCGAACTAGGGTCGATTCGGATACAATTTAGAAAAGTTTCTTAGCAAGGGATTTGATTTATTAGTATTTCCTTATTAGGCATTTTTATTAGAATTAGCTTTAGCTTTAGTACTTGATCTCTTTTTATATTATATCTGATTATATAGTATCCTTTTAGCGTACTATCTAGCGTCTTCTTATTAAATGGTAGTAACCCACTTGTCTAACGTCTTAGTCTTATACTACTTCTATATAAGAGGGGTTTAAAGGCGTTTCGGAATCTTTTCTCAAAGGGCTTTATAAAGTCGGTTATTATTATTAATTTCTATTATAATAGCTAGTCTTAAGAACTTAAGGTAGAATTCCTAAAAAGACTTATTGGCCTTTATATAAAGGGTAGTAAACTCGATCTTAGCTTCTTTGCGTTCCGCTAGGTTAGCTAAGAACTTAGCAAGTTGACTTACTAAGGTTTCGGCGGTAATATAAGCGTTCCTATTAAGTACCTAAGGGGTTAGCTAGTCTTTAGCTATACCCTTAGTCTAATTTAAAATATAATTAAGCTAAGCCTATTCCTTATAAAAGTAGGAGTAGTAAAGCTTTAAATTATTAATTACGCAGGCCTCTTAGTATTTAGTATAGTAATTATAGCTATTAGATAGTTTCTAAGTGAGGTTTAGTATATTATAAATGTAAGGGAGGTTTAGCTGCTAAGCTAAAGGTGAACTAGTAGTATATCAGTTAGGGGAAGTAAAAGAAGGATCGTTTTAATTATTATATCGCTTATTATATGTAATAGAGGAAATAGAAGGAGGTAAGTCGAAGTCTATAAAGCGCTAAGGGCGTATAAGTAAACTAGAGGGGTTTCGTTCTAGTGCTAGTATTTTCTTAATTGATTTAAGGATGCCTTTAAAGGCGTTTCAGAGGTTATTTAGATCTCTTTCTTAATCGATCAATTATTAGTATATAGAATTCAGCTTATAGTTATACCTATTACGCTCCTTTAATATAGATGTAAGTCGGACCTATAGGGAATCTAATTCGGCTTATGATATAGTAACTTCGGGGCTATTATTATCGGCTGGTAAGGAGTTAGCAGGAAAGTTACTAGGGGTAATACTAGCACCTTCCTAAAGGAGGGGAGAGCGAGGGGTCTTTAAAGACCTAGTGATAGGGGGAACCATTCTTTAAGCTTATAGCAAAAGCTTAGTATAAGTCTTTTAATATATTATTATACTTATTAAGGTTTCGGTCGACTACTGGGAATGATATAAATAGATATTATAAACGCTATCTCTAGCGAAGCGAAAGAGTTATTAATAATATAATAACTGGGAGTATAACCTCTGCTTAGCACCGATACGCATACGAGTTATATAGCAATGCTAATAGAACATCTTAGTAATAACTTAGAATTAATAACTATAGAGCCCTAAAGGAGTAGAAAGGCATAGTATATATATATAAAGAAAAGAGGGTCACCTGCTTAAGGGGAGCCGAACCGGATGCTAACCAAGGGTAACCCGGTTTATAGCCTATCCTAAGATTGCGCTAAGCTATAGCCGAACCGGGTGCGAACCGGGGTATAACCTATATATAGTGATAATCTGTTATATTAAGTAGTTCGCGGACGATAGGAATAGTCTATTCGGCCTTTGGGCGATTAGCAGGTCGTCGATCGGCAGGTTCGCTTAATTTGCTTAAGCTAAAAGAAAGGGGTTATTAGTTCGGTTTAATAGTATTACTATTAAGTAGTATACCTTACAAATCTCTAGGTATATAGAGCTTTAAGGATAGGTCCCTCCTATTTTAAGATTTATTAAACTTAACTATTAAGGATATGATTACTTGCCTTAAATCTAGCGTATATACTATCTATTGCTTTATTATTTATTTAATATACTTAATAAATATATACTCTCTACCTTGGTCTATTAGCTTTTTACTCTTTATACCTGCGGGCTAGGACTTTAGGCTAATATAAGAGTAGCAGACGCTTCTAAAGACGCAGATATAGTCTAGGCTTAGTTTCTATTCGAAATATGCCTTATATAGCAATATTCGAATGCTATTGACTATTAGTCTACTACTTATTCTATTTTATATATATACGTCTGCCTTAATCGCAAGGTCCTAGAATTCTAGTAGTAGGTTAGCATCTTATAGTAGAGCGCAATAGTCAGTCTCTACTTGCTAAATGCTTTACTTAATAATGCTATTTTAATAGGAACCTTTATATATTATAGTTGATTTATAATAAACTCCTTATTTTACCTATTTATTAAGCTTTACTTTAATCTTCAATATATTATTAGACCTAATAGCTATTAGCTTTAATTAGGTCTAGCGTTCCTCTATCACTTTCTAAGTTTCCAGCTTTTCTATAAGCTTAGATTTAATCCTAGTATAAATAGTCTATATTTGCTAAGTGGAGTTGTTTACTATTTAGGAAAACCAATTATTTCCTTTAATTAAGGTTATAAATAGTCTAATAGTATTAATAGATATTAGTACTAGTATCGAATCTTTCTATAGATTAAGCTTAGCTTACATTTGATTTTAAAGTTTTATTAGCTTATAAATTTAGTATATTAGGCGATCCTTTAGTACTTAGATCTTTTATTTTAAGGTTAAGACCTTATATAGGCCCTTTAATTTCTCTAGCCTTAGATGCGCGAATCTTCTATATATTAGCTAATACTTTAATAGGCTTTCGGCTTCTAATAGCTTTAATAGCCTATTATTAATTAATACTTTATTATTAGCAGCTAGAAAGGACTAGTAATAGTAGTTTAAGGTTTTACCATTCTCCAATTATAAGCCTAGCTTAAGAGTCGTTTTTAATAAAACTGCAAGATCTACTTACGGTCTTAGCTTAAGAGTCGATTTCCTAAAAATAGTAAGATCTACTTATAGTCTTAGCTTAGGAGTCGTTTTTAAAAATTCACAAATTTCACTTATAGTCCTAGCTTAAAAGTCATTTTTATAAATTTCACTTGCGATCTTAGCTTAAGAGTTATTATTAGCAAATCTGCAGAATCTACTTATAGTCTTAGCTTAAGAGTTATTTCTATTAAATTCACTTATAATCCTAGCTTAAGAGTTACCTTTAAAGACACTTTATAATCTACTTATAATCTTAGCTTAAGAGTTATTTTTACAAATTTCATTTGCGATCCTAGCTTAAGAGTCTATCTATTCTCCTTATTCTTACTTAATTATATTAGGGCAAAGAGTGCACTTTCCTTAAAGGAATCCACTTATAGGTCTAGCCTAAGAGTTAATTTCTATAATATCACCTTTAAAATAATATAAAGTCTATCTTTGATTTTAGCTTTAAAGATCACTTTATAGTTATTATTTATAAACTATATAAATTGATTATTAAAAACTCTTATATAATTCAATTCTATATAGATCTTGCAATTAAATAAAAAATTAATACTTAAGCTAAGTATAAAGAGAATATTTTATAAAAGGAAAGAAACGCTAGTGACATTTATCTCTACTATACCTATTAAGTCTATATATAACCTTCTATTACTAACTTTAATAAAGCGCCTTTTTATTTTAATAAGCGGGCCTTTAAATAGGTAGGGTTTATTAATTATATATACTATACAACTAATATTACTATACTAGTTAGATTTAAGGATCTTATAAAGATTGGCTTTTAAGATATAAACATCTTTATTATAATTATTATTTGAATTATCAAAAGTAGATTTAGGTTTAGATAACCTACTATTATTATTAAAAGTATCTACTAAAGTTTTAGCTAAATAGCCTTTTCCTTTGCCTTTTCTTAGTAGTTGCAGCCTTTAGTAAGATAAGAGTAGTTTACTTCTTAACTTTTGCTTTAATTGCTTCTTAATATTAAAGCTAGCGACTATATCGATCAGTTGCCTTCTAACTTTATAATTAGTGATATTATAAGCACTATTATAGAAGTAGCATCCCCGATAAGCTTAAGGGCTTATCCTACGCTTCTTCCTCTTCTTAAGCTTATTATTACCTTATAATGCAGTATTTGTCGATTTAAAGCGTCCTTTAAAGTCTTACTTAATAGTTCGAAAGAGGTCGATCTTCTTATAGATCTTAAGGTTGGATTAGATAAAAAGAGATTGTTTTATAATAGCAAACTTAAGAGGGAGAATATTGAGTAGGAAACTAAAAAGCTAAGTTTCCTTAAAAGTCATAGCTATTCTAGGATCTGCAGCTCTTACTCTCCTCCTTACTTTATATAATATAAACTAAGTAGAGTTTATATTTATATCTATATCCTTGCTATCTTTATCTTTTCTATATTAAAACAAAGTGATCTACTATAATAGATGCTAGGTATTAAAGGCAGTTGTTTAAAAGTATTTTGCCTTTAAAGTATCCTATCTTATCTTTGCGTTATTATAAACTTAAATAAAATCTTAATCTTTATTACTTAAACCTTTATTAATCTTAAGCTTATATTTAGCTAAGGCCAGCTTATACTCCTTCTCCTTTTCTATATTTAAAATCTGCCTTTAGGATTCTCAGTTATTATCTACTAAGACTTTTAAGCTAAGCTTATTTAGTATATCTAGCAAATCCTTAGCAGTTATATTAGCAATTAAAGTAGAAGTAGACGAATTAGTAGAGGGAGTATAAGGGGCTATTCTCGCATATTTAATAAGTGTCTTTTAAATTGCCATTTCGATGCCTTTGCTCTTAAAGTAAAGCTTTAAATCGTCGAACTATTATTGCCAGTTCTTTCGAAAGAGTTGGAAGTCTTTAAGTCTAGTATTTCGATTAGAATCGGAAGCTATTGCCGTTTCGAATAGAATTGCATTAAAATCAAATAAATTAAATAGTTAAGGGCACTCCTCCTATCGAAAAGTCGAAATGATTAAATAGCAGGTATTATAAAAGTATTAAATAAGGAGGAAGTCCTCTTATTAAAAAGGGTTTTTAAGCTATAACGCAAGGAATCATACCTCCTATAAAACATAGTAAAGCAAGGAATTATACCTTTTGCAGTACTAAAGGGTTATAGAGCAAGGAATTATACCTCTTGCAATACAGGTTAGCTAAATAAGGAATCATACCTCCTATTCGCCGATTGCTCGCCTCTTACTATAAGTCTCATTCAACTTCCTACTAATAGTTGCAGCGCAAGTGCTTTCTAAAGGAAGTTAATAATCTATTATCGGTTTAGCTAAGGCTTATAACCTATTGAACTTAAGTAAGTCGGCGCAGTAGGTAAAGCAGGCTTTTAAAGGTCGATAGTCGATATATTAGTAAGAGTTAGGGAAGGAAGGTTACCCCTTTCTTCCCTATAGCTATATACGTATTAATATCCTACTGACTAAGCAGTAGGGTCATATGACAATACATCGGAGTAATAGCTATATCACCCATCTCAATAGGATTTTATATTTATCCTTAATATCCTTATAAAACGCCTATAAAGGAGGAGCTTTTAATAGATCTCCTAAGGGAAAGCAGGTATAAATCTATTTAAATAGAGTCGCTATATACTCTTTATACGACCTCGCGTATACTATATAGAAGTTGGCCGTTTCCAATTCCTTAAGCTCCTATATAAAGAGAGCTTAAGGCTCAGTCTTTATAATTGACTTAAATAGAAGTCTCAGATCGGCAAAAATGGTAATATTATAGAGCTTAGCGAAGAACATATATTTACTAAACCACTTTACTTAAAAGGCAAAGGTATTAAAGCGAGGCTTAAAGATACTTAAAGCATTAAATATATTAAATAGAGTCTAGTAAAAAAGGTTAAGTATATAAATAGAGTTTGCAAATAAGGTTCGATCGGAAATTAGAGATTTATTAATTGAAAATGAAAGTCCTTTAAGTTATTATAAATACTTAAAGAGTCGGTCAAAAGCTCGAAGGGCCCTTTAGCCAGTTGCATACAAAGAGAAAGCATATTAAAGTGCTTATAGGGCTTATAACTATAATGCGGTCGGCTAGAGGGCCTTCATTAGGTCGCTTAAAAGGCTCGCAGAAGTAGAAGAAGATGATTGATTATATTATTATCTAATATATATATGGTAAGGAGACTTTAGAAAGAAAAGGGAGAGTCTATGACTTAGCAGAGTCACGTGGAGGGTCTCCAGAATAAGTGGAGACTCCGCCCATTCTGCACGACAATAACTATAACAGCGGAAGCAAGGCATAAGTCGATAAAGTCACTTAGATCAAGGCTATTAAATCGTATAAAATTTAAAGCTAAGGAGTAAGTATAAAGTAGGAAGCCTCTCTTTTAATATACTCTTCTTAACTTAAGACTTTTAAAAGTCGATTTCTATTAGCAAATTATATTTTATCTATTAAAGGAAAGGTATAGTAATGGTACGGCATATCTATTATATTAGTCTATTTCGCCTCTATTTGTACTACTATCTTTACTGCACTCATTCTAATATTTCTATACTTTTATTGCGCTATAATATTACCCTTCCCCTCTTAAGACGTAAGGTGCCCTTATCTTAACCTACTCTTAGATAAAGTCGTATATAATCCTATTCTTAGCCTTATTAATAAAGTCCTTTATCTTCTTATTTATTAGATCCCCTTTAGTACAGATAGTCTTAATAGAAGTCTTAATTAATTCGTTTAAGTTATTAAACGCGCTAATCAATTTCCGATTGCAAGGATCCTTTAGATTATAATATTATTATTAGTTCTCGCATATCTATTTTAGCTAATCTATCTAATTTGACTTTTAACGCTTGATAAAGGTACTAGTAATAGTAAGGGTAGCCTTTCTCTTTTATATAATTGTATAAGTAGCGACTTATCTTTATAGCTAATCGTTCTTATTTTATAATGCCTTTAGTTTCCGCTTATCCTCCTTTGATTTAGCGTATAAGGCCTTTAATTTATAAGATTATTTATTAAGATCGTTATATAAGCGATTAAACTCAATTGCCTTAAATAGTATAATAAAGACTATATAACCACCTTATATAAAGATTCTTCTCTTAGCCTTAATCTTAGTAATTATTAAGCTTAAGTAAGTCGGCGCAGTAGGTAAAGGAGGCTTTTAAAGGTCGATGGTCAATATATTAGTAAGAGTTAGGAAAGGAAGGTTACCCCTTTCTTTCCTATAGCTATATACGTATCAATATCCTACTAACTAAGTAGTAGGATTATATAATAATATATCAAAGTAATAGCTATATTACCTATCTTAATACCCTTACTTAGACCTTACTTTAATTAACTTATAGTTAGGAAAATAACAACTATCCTTTTATATTAATCCAACTCTTAAGTATCTCTTTAAATTAAAAATAATCAATTAATAGCAACTTCTATTAAAATTACCAAACTCTACTTGCAAGGTAGGATTAAGAGTCAATTTTTCCTAAAAGCGTTCTTTTATAAGACTATATAACTTAACTCGCAGTCTAGGCCTAAGAGTCGATCTAAAAACTTTCTTTTATAAGATTATATAACCTAACTTGCAAAGCGGGCCTAAGAGTCGTCCTTAAGTCTATTAAGCCCCTACTATCTTTTATAATCCTAGTATATCTTTAAACGCTTCGAACTTTGCAACTGTCTTTAATAGCTTTATAAATCCATCTGCTATTATTTAATCGATTAGGATATTAATAACTTATTTTTCGCAATAAGGTTATAGATAAAGTAATAGGTAATATTAATATATTTTAATCGCTTATATAAGTATAGATTCTTTATAAGTATAATTGCCCTTATATTATCTATTTAAAGATTAATACAGTTCCTATCTTATTTAATATACTTAATGAAACCTATATCTTTTAAAACTTAAGCAATCTATAATCCTTACTTATAATTAGATAATATTAATATATATTCGGCCTTAGTGCTTATAGTAGCTACTGATTTCTACTTCCTACTTCCTTATAATATAGGTCTACTATATAGTACTATTATACTTTTAAATATACTTTTCTAACCTTTTATATTTATTTAATTAGAATTAATATATACTTTAAGCTTTGCGCTTATATATTTTATTAGTCTATATCTTACCTTCTATATAGTTATCGATCGAAGGTGTTGAGATAGGTGATACAGCTATCACTCTGATATATTATCATATGACCCTACTACTTAGTTAGTAGGATATTGATATATATATAGCTATAGGGAAGAAAGGGGTAACCTTCCTTCCTTAACTCTTACTAATATATCGACCATCGACCTCTAGTATAAGAGGGAGTAGGAATAATACCTGAGAATAGGCCTACGTAAAGACCAAAGACAAGAGGGAGGAAGCACTATAAGCGGGCTCTCCGAAGATAAGAACTAGGACAATTCACTAGTTAGAGGTAAAATAGGTGGTTAGCATTGCGCGCTATCTTTAAGTATAATAATAATCCTATATATATCCCTTTTTTAGTCCTTATTTAACTATATGACTTATATTATAAGATCCTCTACTTTTAGGTCTTTATATATGCCCTAATTAACTTAAGTAGCGGCCCTTGCTACTATTAGTAAAGAATATAAGACTCTTATAAGTCGAGAATACTAATTCCTATTTGCAAAAATAATAAGTGCAAGTAAGGTTAGTACTTAAAGTCGTAAAGGTAGGGAGAGGAGAGAGGGTTTTTTTTTTTTTTTTTTTTT
>JAENRP010000362.1:0-15252 GCA_024741835.1 Diplocarpon mali | reverse complement strand
TTCTTTTTTTTAACTCGCGGGTCAGGCCTGCGAGTGGATTTTAAAGAAATATATAAAGGGAGAAGGAGAAGGGGGAGGTGCGGTAGTAAACAAATAAAAAATGATAAAAAAAACTCCTTTTTCCCCTTTGGTAATGCGACTCCTAGGCTAGGACCGCGAGTCAAAAGCTCGAAGTTATTAAAGCTATTAAATCGCAATTTTAAGGAAAATTTAAAGACAATTTCAAGTAATCCTAAGCATATATGCCTTAACCAACTTAAGAGGCGTCTTTGCTAAAGAAAATCTAAGCTTTATATAAAATTCGATTGATAATTTAAGAATTCCTTTAATATAGCTATATTTGATTATCAAGCCTTTTTAAGGTAGCAACTCGCTTATTCAACTTAAAGGAAGCTAGATTTAAGTATTTAAAGTTCGCATACTAGTTTTTACCTTCTAAAGCCTATCGATTATTAAACTAAAGGGCATAATGAGTTTCTTAAAGAAGGCCTTCAATTAAGGTTTCTAAATATTAAATGCAGAGTTTAGAAAACTAAGCTTCGAGTTCTTTGATTTTTAAAGTAGATTTCACTCTTAAGCTAGGACTATAAGTAAAGGGAATTACTATTAGATTTCTCTTTGCCTCTTTAATAATCTCTAAAGCCTTCGAATATTCTTATATTAGACTTTTAAGATTTTTAGTAAAAGAGGAGGTAGGCTCTTTCTCCTTTTCTATTACCTTAATAGTCCTTTCGCTAAGGTCTACTTTTAAAGCAAAGGTTAAGAAGTCTTTAAATTAAGTATATATTATAGGATTATACTTATTAATCCTAAAATGCTTAATGATCTTATTTCAAAGGCTAATAGGTAATCTAAGTAAGAAAAGGCGGCTTCTTTCAACTTCGCTAAGTATTTTCTAACTAATTAAGGTATTTGATATATAAGTAAAAATCTAATAGTAGTTCTTAAGTTCCTTAGGAGTGCGAGTAATAAGAATAAACTCCTTTAGAAAGGCTAGTATATTGCGAATCTACTATTTATCAAATTCTCGAAATTCAGATTTAAGAGCCTTAGTAAAAAGTTCCTAGGACTTATAAAGCTTTTACTTAAGCAGAGATTTAATAATATCTTTACTAGTTTAGTTATAATAGTAAGGAAGTCAATTAATTATCTTATTATATTTAATACTAAAATTATAATAAGTCTCTTTATATTATTTAAAGAAATTAGTAATATTAGCTCTAGTGAAATAAGGAGCGCTAAAGGAACTAGAAAGGGGAAAATGATTAGTAATAGCTTTAAAGGCGGCTATTATCGCTTTATTCGTTTCAATAGGAGGGGAGCTAGGTCGAATATAAGACCTAAGGTTTTCTAAAGAGTTTTCAGAATCTGAGTTAATCTTAGAGTGACTAAGGCGAGCTTGAAAAGATTCAGGCAAAGGGTTAGAAGGAGGTTTAAAATTGATATTTTTAATATTTTCAAGTGTTAATATTGAAAAAGCAAGTGCAATTACTAAAGGGGAAGATAAAGAACTTAAGGTATATTAAATTGTATTTTTATATTCCTACTCGCAGGCCTAGCCTAAGAGTGAGAATCCGGCTTCTGCAGAAAGTTTATTTATACTTTGCTAAGACTTCTTTAATAGGTATAAAGTAATAAATAAAGGTATTACAATTACTAGTAGTAAGAAAAGGTTTATCAAATCAAAGACTAATTTCTAAAATAAAGTTTTTAAGAAAGATTTATCTTAGCTTTTAGGACAATTCCTATTAGTTCTCGAAATCAGTATATCCTAGGGGTTATTTCTAAAGTAAAGAATAGGGTTCTATTAAGTGGAAGCGGCTGAAGTATCCGATTTAGCTTTTTAAAAAAGCTGAGGAGATACTCCTAATTGGAGCTTTCGTTTAATATTATATGAATACTTAAAACTACTATTATTTGAAGTAGCTATAATAGCTAATTAAACTTCTTTGTATTAGAGAGGCTGGAAACCCGACAATCGTACCGATAAGCTAATAATTTAAGCTTTTTAGATTAGAGGTAGGAGAGATAGAATAGGGGCCGAAATAGGAAAATCTGAGGTTATTAATAGTACAGAGTGGCAATCGACAGTTGTCGTGCAGAGTGGGCGGAGTCTCCACTTATTCTGGAGACCCTCCACGTGACTCTGCTAAGTTATAGACTCTCCCTTTTCTTTCCGAAGTCTCCTTACCATATATATACTAGAGAATAAGACAATCAATCATCTTCCCCTACTTCTACAAGCCTTCTAAGCGACCTAATAAAGGCCCTCCAGCCGACCGCACCACAGTTATAAGCCCTATAAGCGCAGCGATAATTCTTTTCGCATTCCTCTTACGCGAGGTTTAGCCGACGTTTCTCTTGCTTCGAAGTTCTACCGGTCGCCGATTTTCCAAATTCTTAGTAATGATTATACTCGGTTTCGATAGCTGTATTAATAGAAGTTTCGATAGGTTTAAGTAAAAAGACGTCCGATGGCCGTCCGATATATGGCCGAAGGAAACTGCGGTCTTCCGGCCCTTCCGACCACCTATTTTCTACTAGCTTAGCGGTCTATGCGCTATATCTACGCTACTATAGACTAGGCTAGTACTTAGGCCATCGGAAAAACTATTCTTCCGGCGACCTAAGGGGTATATTATATAGAAAATAGGCTAAATATACTAGTACGCGCCCTAAGGTATGGATTCACATTTTGGCTAAGCGGTATTATACATAATAGTTATAAGCCCTGTGAGCACTTTAATATGCTTTCTCTTTATATACAACCGGCTAAAGGGCCCTTTAAGCTCTTAACCGACTTTTCGAGTATTTATAATAACTTAAAGGACCTTCATTTTCAATTAATAAATCTCCATTTTCCGATCGAACCTTATTTGCAAACTCTATTTATATACCTAACCTTTTTCACTAGACTCTATTTAATATATCTAACTCTTTAAGCATCTTTAAGCCTCGCCTTAATACCTCTGCCTCTTAAGTAAAGTGGTTTAGTAAATATATATTCTTTGCTAAACTCTATAATATTACCATTTTTACCAATCTAAGACTCCTATTTAAGTCAATTATAAAGACTGAGCCTTAAGCTCCCTCTATATAGTATAAGACTTGGGGAGGAGACAATACAAGAATAGGCCTAAGGGAAGACCTAAAAACAAGAGGGAGGAAGCACCACAAGCGGGCTCTTCGAAGACGAGAACTAGGACAATTCACTAGTTAAGGGTAGAATAGGTAGTTGGTATTATGCGCTATCTTTAAGTATAATAGTGGTCCTATATATACCCCTTTCTTAGTCCTTATTTGACTATATAACCTATATTACGAGATCCTCCACTTCTAGGTCTCTATATATGCCTTAACTAACTTAAGTAGCGGCCCCCTGCTACTATTAGCGAAGACATAAGGCTCTTGCAGGCCGAGAATACTAATCCCTATTTGCAAATAAACAATAAGTGTAAGTAAGGTTAGTACCTAAAGTCGTAAAGGTAAGGAGAGGAGAGAGGGTTTTTTTTTTTTTTTTTTTAACTCGCGGGTCAGGCCTGCGAGTGGATTTCAAGGAAATATATAAAGGGAGAAGGGGAAGGGGAAGGGAGGGAGGTATAGTAGTAAACGAATAAAAATGATAGAAACTCCTTTTCCTCTTTTAGTAATGCGACTCCTAGTCTAGGACCGCGAGTCAAAAGCTTAAAGTTGTTAAAGCTATCAAATCGCAGTTTTAAAGAAAATTCGAAGACAATTTTAAGTAATCTTAAGCATATATGCCCTAACTAACTTAAAAGGTATCCTTATTAAAGAAAATCTAGGTTTTATATAAAATTCGATTGATAATTTAGGAATTTCTTTAATATAGCTGTATTCGATTATCAAGCTTCTTTAAGGTGGCAACTTGCTTATTCAACCTAAGGGAAGCTGGATTTAGGTATTTAAAGTTCGCATACTGGTTTTTGCCTTCTAGAGCCTATCGATTTCCAAACTAAGAGGCGCGATAAGTTTCCTAAAGAAGGCCTTCAATTGAGGTTTTTAAACATTAGATGCGGAGTTTAGAAAACTAGGCTTCGAGTTCCTTGATTTTTAAGGCAGATTTTACTCTTAGGCCAGGACTGCAAGTAAAGGGAATTACTATTAGATTTCTCTTTGCCTCCTCTATAACTTCTAAAGCCTTTGAGTGTTCTTAAACTAAGCTCTTAAGGTCTTTAGTATAAGAGGGAGTAGGGGATTTTTCCTATTTTATAGTATTAATAGTTCTCTTATTAAGATCTGATTTTAAAGCAAAGGCTAAGAACTCCTCAAATGAGGCAAAGGTTATAAGGTCTTATTTATTGATCTTAAAATTCTTAATGATCTTATTGCAAAGGCCAGTAGGTAATCTAAGTAAGAAAAGGCGGCCTCTTTCAACTTCGCTAAGTATTTTCTAGTCGATTAAGGTATTCGACACTTAAGTAAAGGTCTAATAGTAGTTTTTAAGTTCCTTAGGAGTGTAAGTAATAAAAATAAACTCCTTTAGAAAGGCTAGAGTATCGCGAATCTGCTATCTATCAAATTCTTAAAATTCAGCTTTAAGAGCCTTAATAAGTAGTTCTTAGGACTTATAAAGCTTCTACTTAAGTAGAGATTTGATAATATCTTTACTAGTTTAGTCGCAATAGTAGGGAAGTCGATTGATTATCTTATTATATCTAATGCTAAAATTATAATAAGTCTCCTTATATTATTTAAGGAAATTAATAATATTAGCTTTAGTAAAATAAAGAGCGCTAGAGGAATTAAAGAAGGGAAAATAATTAATAATAGCTTTAAAGGCGGCTATTATCGCTTTATTCGTTTCAATAAAAGGGGAGTTAGGTCGAATATAAGGCTTAAGGTATTCTAAGGAGTTTTCAGAATTTGAGTCAATCTTAAAGTGACTAAGGCGAGCTTGAAAAGATTTAAGCAAAGGGTTAGAAAGAGGTTTGAAATTGATATTTTTAGTATTTTCAAGTATTGATATTGAAAAAGCAAGTACAGTTATTAAAGGGGAAGGTATTAAAGGAGAAGGCGAAGAACTCGAGTTATATAAAATTGCATTTTTATATTCCTACTCGCAGGCCTGGCCTAAGAGTGAAAATCCGGCTTTTATAGAAAGTTTATTTATACTTTGCTAAGACTTCTTTAATAGGTATAAAGCAATAAATAAAGGTATTATAATCACTAGCAGTAAGAAAAGGTTTATTAAGTCAAAGACTAATTTCTATAATAAAGTTTCTAAGAAAGATTCATCTTAGCTTTTAGGACAATTCCTATTGGTTCTTAAAATAAAAGGGTCTCTAGAGATGATTTCAAGGCAGTTTTTAGAGTCCTATCAAGTAAAGGCGGCTAAAGTATCCAATTTAGCTTTCTAAGAAAGCTAAGGAGACTCTTCCGATTGGAGCTTTCGTTTAATATTATATAAATACCTAAAACTGCTTTTATTTAAAGTAGCTATTATAGCTAATCAAACTTCTTTATATTAGAAAGGCTAGAAATCCGATAATCGTACTAATAGGCTGACAATTCAAGCTTATCGGATTAGAGGTAGGTAGGAGAGGCAGAATAGGGGCCGAAATAGGAAAATCTAAGGTTATTAATAGTAGAGAGTAGCAATCGACAGTTCTAAATAATTAAGTGATTGCAAGGTTGATAATAGAAGAATGATAACTAATAGTTACAAATAACTGAATGATTGTTGTCTTAAGAGGGGTTTTTAAAGGGTTAATCTCTTATCTGCGAACTAAGAGAATTAAGAGGAGAAGTCGTATAAAGACGAAATCTTAAAGGAATCGTCCCTGCGTAGGTTATTAATATAAGACTTAAGGAGGAGACAATATAAGAATAGGCCTAAGGGAAGACCTAAAAATAAGAGGGAGGAAGCACTACAAGCGGGCTCTTTAAAGACGAGAACTAGGACAATTCACTAGTTAGGGGTAGAATAGGTAGTTGGTATTGCGCGCTATCTCTAAGTATAATAGTAGTCCTATATATACCCCTTTCTTGGTCCTCATCTGACCATGTGACCTATGTCACGAGATCCTCCACTTCCAGGTCTCTACAATAGGAGCTTAAGGAATTGGAAACGGCTAACCTTTGCGTAGTATACGCAAGGTTATATAAAGAGTATATAGCAACTCTATTTAAATAGATTTATACCCGCTTTCCCTTAGGAGATCTATTAAAGGCTCCTCTTCTATAGGCCTCTTATAAAGATATTAAAGATAAATAGAAAATCCTAATAAAGGAGCATTATATGCGTAAGGAAACTTAAAAGACTTAACGCAAATACTATAAACTACTATTAAAATAGGTCTTTAAGACTATCAATAGAACGCTCTTAGCTTTTATAATAGCTTAAGTACAAATCCAAGCTAAGAAGCTCTCCTCTTTAATACCTAATAGAGACACTCTTATAAGTAGAACCCCTGCTAATAACTTATATACTAATTTGGTGAATTAGCAACTCTTACTCTAAGGCCTAGTATCCATTTTAAAGCGTGATATTGCGCCTTCTAATAAGGCTATTTAGTCTTAGATAAGGCTTTAGTACTACGATGTATTATACTAAGGCAAGACTAAGAGAACTAATACTTAGTAGTAGATCTAGGAGTAGTAGGAGGCGTACCGCTTAATAGAATAATATAGTCTTCTTAAGATCAAAGGGAGACTAGGAGTAATTGACTTTTTAAACTCAGTTATAGTAAAGATTAATCTAAGTTAGGCGACTCGCTTAAAGGAGGAAATAATTACTAATAAGTAGATAGGAACCTTATATAAGTATAACCTAATGCAGCTAAGCTGCGCCTTAGCAGGTATTGAATTTAATAGAGTAATTAATAATAAAAGGCTAGCAGTTTTTACTACTTAAGAGTCTCTCTTAGATATTAAAACCCCTTCGCAAGCTCTAGCGAGTAGCTCTTAAAGTCGCTCTATAAGCTTTAGAAGGGAGATTAGGCCTAAGTGCCCTTATAAAGGCTTTAAAAATCACTATTAAAAGCCCTAGGACTATTGGAAACTATTATATGCTATAGATAGGCGCAAGGAAAATATAAAGGTTCTCCCCTTATAAAAGGAGGTCCTATAAATACAAAAGGCATTAAACGCAGGAGACCAGTTCAAGGGTCTTTAAGTATAGCTTAAGGAGAATAATATTATAGTAATAGTAATTGATAAATTCAAAGGAAAGGCTTTAGCCTTTAAAGAGGATATTTTAAGCAAAAGGGAGAACTTACTAGTCTTTATAATAATAGATCCCTTTGCCTTTAACACTTTTGAAAAATCATTTAATATCTACTACCTCTTTAAGCTAAAACGCCACCTGCTCTCCTTAAGTACGCTCTTTAACAATTGCGCAGCTACTTATATTATTAATTCAAAGGATTTACTTATCGCAAGCACCTTTAAGCCTTTTAGCAACTTATAGCAATATATTAAAGCAGGTACCTTAAGACTCTTAATTATTAGGAAAGGTAATAGATATATAGCAGACTCTCTTCTATAGTGTAATAGCTCTCCTATAAGGATAATGCTATATAACGTTGCTATTATAGAAGAGTTTACTACTAATATTATCTTAAAGAGGCTCCTTATAAATAAGGGTTTTTAATACTCTAAAGTAGACCTCACTTTACGCTTTAAAAGCATTAGAGATTCTATAAAGTGAGCTTAGTTAAAGCGTTACTATAATCTCATTTTCTTTAAATATAAGCCTATTAATTATTTAAATCTCTTAAATATACTTTAATATAACTTCTCTACCTTAATAGCGTTTCCTATAGCTAAGATAATGCTCTATAATAGATTCTAGTTTAGCTATATACCTATTAGGATATAGGATAATAATATATATACTTAGTACCTTCGCGCTAGCTACTTAAGCGCAAAGGTTCTTTAAGCGCTAGTCAAGTGCGCTAAGGGAGTGAAGATCAAGGGAATATAAAGGCTAGAGTGCCTTATATACGCAGTAGCGTCTGCTAAGCAAGTTATTTCTTATGCTACTTTTAAGAACCGATCTTTAAGGCCCTTCTTTAAGATCTCCTAGGATCTCTTTAACTTTTTAAACAATTTATATAATAGTTACTTATAAGTTCTTTTAATTAAGGATAAGTATAGTAGTATGCTTTGGATATTCCTATTAAGATCAAAGGGTAAAGATATAATTATAAAGGTACTTTAAGCCTTTAAAGTATAAGTGAAACGCTAATATAGGCTTTCTATTTGTAAGATTAGGTAAGATAATAATACTTTAGTAATCTCTTTAAGAGAAGACTCTCTTATAAAGTACTAGAGATAGGTAAAAGAGGAGGGAATCGATTTAAAGCTTACTCCTACTTATATATATCAATCTAATAGAGGCGTAGAGCGAGTAGGAAGGGAGTTAATTAAACGCTTTATTAAAATAAGGATTTACGCTAGGCTTTTAGCAAGCCTTTAGCTAAAGGTTATAAAGGCTGCTATATACCTTTATAATATCTTCCTACTTGCTAAGAAGAAGATAATCTTATTAAGCGAGGCTCTTTATAATTGGTTTAAGTAGTATTTTCAATTTTATAAGCTGCTACTTATTAAGTAGATAATAGCAAGCTTAAAGCCTGACTAGAATTGCGTTTATATATATAGCGCTTGCGCATACCTTTTAATTAAGGAGAAAGAGGTAAGGAGGGATTGCTAAACCTTTAAAATTGAACTATAAGGGCACTTAAGTTACTTAATTGGATATATTACCTTTAATATTTATAGAATTTAAATTCCTATACTTTAGCAAGTAATAACGACTTATAATATCGAATTCGATAAGTCTCTCTTTTATAGTCCAAAAGCTAAGCGCGCAAACCTTATATCGCACTAGGAACTTAAGATAACCCTCTAATTAATCGAAGAGGGAGAAGGAGCTTAGGACGCTAAGTTTGAAGGCATTTTCAAAGAATTAGAGCTTATTACAAGGCCAAATGCAATCGCTATAGAAGAAGCCGCTATATAAAAAGAGCCTATATTATAGACCGATGCTGCTCTATAGCCTTTAACTAATAATATAAAAGGCCTTAATTTAAATCTAAATTCTTTAAGAGACCTACTTAAAAACTTAAAGGTAGAAGTAAGCGAATTAAAAGCCACTTTACTAATCTTTAAGAAGGCAAATAGCAACTAGAGCTTAAGGGTAATGATTCCCTATAGAGGCCCTACTAAAGAAGGAACTATAGACGACTCTAAGGGAGTCTTTAAAGATAAGTTTTATAAGGCGATCGGCAGATCTTTAACTACTATTTTATATAAGAATAGAGATAGCTTAAGGGCTTTAAGATAGAGTCTTTAATTATAAAGATAAGCCTTAGTAAACTCTAATAGAAGATTAGAAGCACTATTACTAAGATCTAAGAGGAGCTCTAATAGTCTTATAAGAAGCGACCTAATAAAAGGAGTAAGCTTTAATAATATAATACCTTAAGTTATAATACTAGCTTAAAGACTATAGGCTTAGGAGATAGAGCTACTTAGACTTTTAAAGGAACCTTTAATAATAATAAAAATAAAGGAAGAGACTTATAGAGAAAAGCGCAAGGAGGAACTCCCTCTTCTTAGGCAAAAGAGAATAAGACGCTTAAGCGTTAAGCAATAGGAGACTTTAAAAGTGTATACTACTGCTTTAAAGCATATACTTTTTTAAAGTAATATTGATTTACCCTACTCCTTATATATATAAGAGTTTATATTAACCTTTTAAGTAAATAAATAGATAAAGGAAGATAGGAAGGACTATTTAATAGTTTATACAATTATTAAAGCTATAGTTAATAGTTAAGTAAAAGATAGAGCGCAGTCTCTTAACTACCTATAGTACTAAGGCTCTCTGCTAAAGCCTCCGAAAGGATGGCTAGACCTAAAGAAGCACCCTTTTAGCAAACAATTTAAAGAAGGAGGGCACTAGAAGATTAGGAATTTAGAATCTTGGAGTTGCTAAAGAATCGTACGAAAGGATTACTTAAAGCCTTTGCTAATACTATTAAAATGGGTTTTTACTTATAAGGTTAATAGCTCTAGCAAGCTTCTAAAGTGCCAATTATAGCTAATTATATAAGAGGATCTTTAAGATAAAGCTTTAATTTTCTTAACTTATATAGCCATACTTATAATAAGGTCTTTTAAAGTATTAATAGCGCTTACTATATACTTTGATATAAAAGTAAAGTAATTTGATATTATTAACGCATTTGTCAATGCTTTTAAAGACCTAAGGAGTGCTTTAGTCATATACTTCCTATTAGATGGCTTTAAGCGCCTTAGTATAGTAGTAGAACTAGACCGCGCGCTTTATAGGCTAAAAGACTCTCTAGTACTATAGTATAAGAACTTTGCAAAAACGCTTAAGGGCCTTTAACTTAAGCTATTAGGCAAGGAGCCTTATATTTTTATAATAAAGGATCGTATAGTCTTTATAGTATTTTATATTAATAATATTTAAGTGTTATATAAGGCCTTTAACTTAAATCAGGCGACTCGTTTAATTAAAGACCTAAAGAGGGCATATAAGCTTACTATTATAAGAGATATCTCTTAGTTCCTTAAAGTAAGGATTATTTAAGATAAGAAGGTAAAGAGGATCTCTTTAGTTTATAATACCTATATTAAGAAGATCGCTTAAAAATTCGGAGCTAATATAGGGAGAGTGCTTAATACTCTATTACTAAAGAAGGAGTTTATCAAGAACTTAAGGCAAGCTTCCTTAGAAAAGGTAAAGGAGTATTAAGAGAAAATAGGCTCTATTCTCTATATAGCAATTATAATACACTTAGACGTTATATTCGTAGCCTCCTAACTATCTTTCTTTTTAATTAATTTAAGCTCTAAGTACCTCTTAGCCGCAGATTAGACGCTTTAATACCTATATAGTATGCGCTTCTTAAGAATTGCCTATAGCTTTAAGGCTAAGGAATACTAATTAATCGCATCTTTAGATACTTCTTTTAAAGATAATTAAAAGACTTGCAGATCCTTTTAAGGATATATCTTCTTCTTATTTAAAGGACTGATTATTTAAAAAGCGAATCGCTAAGCGACTATTACGCTCTCTTCTATTAAAGTAGAACTCTATAGTATAGTTTCTACTATAAAGGAGATAATAGCTATAAAACGCCTCTTTAAAGAGATTCGCATAGACTCCCTTTTTAAATAGAATATATATTATAATAATTAATAGACAATTCGGCTAATTATTATAAAGAATAAGAAGATTAAGATAAGCCTTTAATATATTAAAATTAATAATATATAAATCTACTAAAAGTACTAAAGAGGAAGCTTTTAGATAATCTACCTCCTTACTAAGGAGATATATGCAAATAGGCTTATTAAGAACCTAGACCGCTAGAAGTTTAAAAGCTTTATTTATTTATTAAACCTTTAAAGCTTTTAAATAATCGTTTAGCAACTTGCACTTATAAGTAAGTAGTCACTTATTATTAAAAGACTTATACTTATAAGCTCCTACTCTCTTATAGTTATATTTATTTATTTTCTTTTATAAAGCGCATTACAAAAGCTCTCCTTTTTTAAAAATATAAGATAAGTAATATTCTTAAGCTACTATTATAAGGCGCGACCCTCTCTTAGATTTTCCTAGCTAAGGTCAAGAGCCAGGATACTATAGCTAAGAGCTCTATATAGATCTCCTCCTAAGAGAGGCCTACTAGTACTCCCTCGGCTAGAGGCCTGCTGGCAAACATATTAATAATAGCAGGGGCGAAGGCGGGGGGTATAGTAAGGGTAATAAGGGCAAGGGCGGCGAAGGCGAGGATAGGCGCGGCAGCAATAAGGGCTAGGGAGATAAAGGGAGATACAAAAGGGTCGGCGGCGGCAGTGGCAGTAAGGATAAGAGCAGTAGAAGCAAGCGAGGGGAATAGGGCAGCGGAGGATAGGCTGATAGTAAATAGGAATAGAATGCTAAGAGCAAAGGAGGCAGTAGTACTACTACTTATAGGAATAGTAGGCCCTCTTAGCACTAGGGTCTAATTGCTCTTATCTTTTAAAATCAGCCTAGAACTTAATAAGACTTAATAAACGTACTATAAAAGCTCTAAAGCGCACCTTTTACTATATTAAGTAGTAGTGCCACCTCCTCTTTAAAGGAGCCGCAGGCGTAAGCTAATATAATAGCCTCTTAAAAGGCAAGAAGAGGGCCGCTGGCCTATTAGTAGCTATTACTTAATATAGTATAATAGATGCAACGCATACTAAAGGTACTATTAAAGTACTAATAATTAAGATTGCTAGTACTCTTATATATAATATAGCATACGCATATATTATTATATTCTATTATAGGCTTTGGCATACGATGCGCAGTAGGGGTAGGGCTCTTAAGCAGCAGCAGCAGTAGTAGCAGCGGCAAGGGCGGTAGGGACAGCGGCAGCAGCTCATTGCCTAGTAGGCACTAGGACGACTAGGCCAGGGTTCCTACTCTTTAAGGAGCGCTAGCGACCTAGCGTAAAGTCAGTACAATAACGTAAGGTATAAAGACTCTAAAGGTCTTACTTTGCAAGGGCAGCTAAGGCTATAATAAGCGGGAGTTCCTTCTATATTTAAAAATTATTAATATAAAGACGATATTTTAAATAATAAAGGAGGGTTATTTTTAAAAGAAGGGAAGGAGAACCTTTGTAATAGAAATACTCTATAGGAAGCTTAATAAAGCATTAGTATAGAATTGCAAAGATTCCTAAGCGCGCTTATTGCCTATAGTAACCCTTCTTATTCTAAAAGGAACGACCTTTAGAAAGGCGGTATATAAGATAAAGCCTCTTTTCTTTATAACTGCTATTATTTCTTTTATTTTATCTATATAGCTAAGCGATTCTAAGAGCATTGCCTAACTAAGGGGTATATTATATAGAATAGGCGGAGTCTTCACTTATTCTAAAGACCCTCTATATGACTTTGCTAAGTCATAGACTCTCCCTTTTCTTTCCGAAGTCTCCTTACTATATATATACTAAAGAATAAGATAATCAATCATCTTCCCTTACTTTTGCAAGCCTCCTAAGCGACCCAATAAAGGCCCTCCAGCCGACCGCACCACAATAGTTCCAAATAACTAAGTGATTGCAAGGTCGATAATAGAGGAATAATAACTAATAGTTATAAATAACTAAATGATTATTGTCTTAAGAGGGGTTTTCGAAGGGTTGATCTCTTATCTGCGAACCAAGAGAATTAAGAGGAGAAGTTGTATAAAGACGAAATCTTAAAGGAATCGTCCTTGCGTAGGTTACTAATATAAGAGGGAGTAGGAATAACACTTAAGAATAGGCCTATATGAAGACTAAAGATAAGAGGGAGGAAGCACTATAAGCGGGCTCTCCGAAGACAAGAACTAAGACAATTCACTAGTTAGGGGTAGAATAGGTGGTTGGTATTGCGCGCTATCTCTAAGTATAATAGTAGTCCTATATATACCCCTTTCTTAGTCCTCATCTGACCATATGACCTATATCACGAGATCCTCCACTTCCAGGTCTCTATACTAGAAGCCTCCTTAACCTACTGCGCCGACTTACTTAAGCTTAATAGGTTATAAGCCCTAGCTAGACTAATAATAGATTATTAACTTCCCTTAGAAAACACTTACGCTGCAACTATTAGTAGGAAGTTGAATAAGACTTATAGTAAGAGGCAAGCAATCGGCGAATAGGAGGTATAATTCCCTATTTAGCTAACCCGTATTATAAGAGGTGTGATTCCTTACTCTATAACCCTTTAGTACTATAAGAGGTATAATTCTTTATTTTACTATATTTTATAAGAGGTATAATTCCCTGCATTATAACCTAAAAACCCTTTTCGATAAGAGGACTTCCTCCCTATTTAATACTTCTATAATACCTGCTATTTAATCATTTCGACTTTTCGATAAAAGGAGTGCCTTTAACTATTTAATTTATTTGATTTTAAATGCAATTCTATTTGAAATAATAATAGCTTCCGATTCCGATCGAAACACTAGACTTAAAGACCTCTAATTCTCTTAAAAGAACTGGCAATAATAGTTTAACGATTTAGAGCTTTACTTTAAAAGTAAAGGCATCGAAATAGCGATTCAAAAGACACTTATTAAATACGCAAGAATAGCCCCTTATACTCCTTCTACTAATTCGTCTACTTCTACTTTAATAGCTAATATAACTGCTAAGGATTTATTAGATATACTAAACAAGCTTAGCCTAAGAGCCTTAATAGATAATAACTAAGAATCCTAAAGGCAGATTTTAAATATAGAAAAGGAGAAGGAGTATAAGCTAGCCTTAGCTAAATGCAAACTTAAGATTAATAGAGGTTTAATAATAAAGACTGAGATTTTATTTAAGTTTATAATAATATAAAGATAAGATAGGATACTTTAAAGGTAAAATACTCTTAAATAACTACCCTTAATACCTAGCATTTACTATAGTAGATCACTTTATTTTAATATAAAAAAGATAAAGATAGTAAGAATATAAATATAAATATAGACTCTACTTAATCTATATTATATAAAGTAAAAAGGAGAGTAAGAGCCGCAGATCTTAAGATAGCTATAACTTTTAAAGAAACTTAGCTTTTTAATTTCTTACTTAATAGCCTCCCTCTTAAGTTTGCTATTATAAAACAATCTCTTCTTATCTAACCTAACCTTAAGATCTATAAGAAGATCGACCTCTTTTAAACTATTAAGTAAGACCTTAAAGGATGCTCTAAATCGGCAAATGCTATATTATAAGGCAATAATAAGCTTAAGAAGAGGAAGGAGCGCGGGATAAGCCCTTAAGCTTATTAGGAATACTACTTTTATAATAGTATTTATAATATTACTAATTATAAAGTTAAAAGGCAATTGATCGATATAGTCGCTAGCTTTAATATTAAGAAGCAATCGAAGTAGAAATTAAGAAGTAAACTGCCCTTATCCTACTGAAGGCCGCAACTATTAAGGAAAGGCAAAGGAAAAGGCTATTCAATTAAAACTTTAGCAAATACCTTTAATAATAATAATAGGTTATTTAAACCTAAATCCACTTTTAATAATTTAAATGATAATTATAATAAAGATACTTATATTTTAAAAGCCGATCTTTATAAGATTCTTAAATCCAATTAGTATAATAATACTAATTATATAGTATATATGATTAATAAACCCTACTTATTTAAAAGCCCGCTTATTAAAATAAAAAGGCGCTCTATTAAGGTTAGTAGTAGAAGGTTATATATAAA
>JAENRP010000361.1:0-42284 GCA_024741835.1 Diplocarpon mali | reverse complement strand
AAATTAAAAATGGACTTTATATTATTTTAAAGGTAATATTATAGAAAATGACTCTTAGGCCAGACTTATAAGTAGATTCCTTTAAGGAAAGTGCACTTTTTACCTTAATATAATTAAGTGAGAATAAGGAGAATAGATAGACTCTTAAACTAAGATCGTAAGTAAAATTTGTAAAAATGACTCTTAAGCTTAAACTATAAGTAAATTATAAAGTATCCTTAAAGATGATTCTTAAGCTAAGACTATAAGTGAATTTAATAGAAATAACTCTTAGGCTAAGCCTGCGAGTGGATTCTGCAGATTTACTAATAATAACTCTTAGGCTAAAAGCGCAAGTGAAATTCGCAGAAATAACTCTTAAGCTAAGACTGCAAGTAAACTTTGTAAATTTGTTAAAAACGACTCTTAAGCTAGGACCGCAAGTAGATCTTACTATTTCTAAGAAATCGACTCTTAAGCTAAGACCGCGAGTTGATCTTGCGGTTTTATTAAAAACGACTCTTAAGCCAGGCTTGCAATTAGAAAACGGCAAAACCTTAAACTGCTATTACTATTCCTTTCTAGCTACTAATAATAAAGTATCAATTAATAATAAGCTACTAAAGCTATTAAAAGCCGAAAGCCTATTAAAGTATTAGCTAATATATAGAAGATTCGCATATTTAAAGCTAAAGAAATTAAAGGGCCTATATAAGGTCTCGACCCTAAAGTAGAAGATCTAAGTATTAAAGGATCGTTTAATATACCGAATTTATAAGCTAATAAAACTTCGAAATCGAACGCAAACTAAGCTTAATCTATAGAAAGATTCGATACTAATACTAATATTTATTAATATTACTAAACTATTTATAACTTTAATTAAAGGAATTAATTAGTTTTTTTAAATAGTAAATAACTCTACTTAATAGATATAGACCATTTACACTAGGACTAAATCTAAGCTTATAAAAAAGTTAGAAACTTAAAAAGTAATAGAGGAACGCTAGACCTAGTTAAAGCTAATAGCTATTAGGTCTGATAATATATTAAAGATTAAAGCAAAGCTTAATTAATAGGTAAAATAAGGAGTTTATTATAAACTAACTATAATATATAAAGCTTCCTATTAGAATAGCATTATTAAGCAAAGCATCTAATAAGTAAAGACTGATTATTACGCTCTATTATAAAATACTAACTTACTACTAGAATTCTAAGACCTTGCGATTAAGGTAGACGTATACTTGCAAAATAGAATAGGTAGTAGACTAATAGTTAATAGTACCTAAATATCGCTATATAAGGTATATTTCGGATTAAAACTAAGCCTAGACTATATCTGCATCTTTAAAAGCGTCTACTACTCTTATATCAGCCTAAAGTCTTAGCCTATAGGTATAAAGAGTAAAAAGCTAATAGACTAAGGTAGAGAGTATATATTTATTAAGTATATTAAATAGATAATAAAGCAATAGATAATATATATACCAGATCTAAGGTAAGTAATTATATTCTTAATAGTTAAATTCGATAAATCTTAAAATAAGAAAGAGCTATCCTTAAAGCTTTATATACTTAAAGATTCGCAAGGTATACTACTTAATAGTAATACTATTAAGCCGAACTAATAACCCCTTTCTCTTAGCTTAAGTATATCAAGCGTACCTATTGATCGACGACCTACTAATCGCCTAAAGGCCGAATAGACTATTCCTATTATCTGCGAACTGCCTTAAGTATAAAATAACTTCGATATTATTATCCCTTTAGTTAAAGTACCTATAGTAAAGGATATTCCTAAAATAGGTATAAGTAATAAAGAGCCTCTACTACTAAAAAGCGGTTCTTTAAATAATAAGCCTATAGAACCTATAGCCGAACTTACGCCTTTAAAAAGGAATAGAGACCTAGAATTAAAGGATACTTTAAATAAACGCAAGTCTAAGCGTATCTAGGCTATAATAGCGTATAAGATCTATAAGCTCGAACTTTAATAGAGCTTCGATAAAGATAATGCGTTCTTAGCCGCTAAGGAGATAATGAAAATCTCTCTTTTAAAGACGTATAATAAAGCTATTAATGATCTAGAGAATAGAGCAATATAGAATAAAGCAATCTAAGAGGAGATAAGCTCTCTTATTACAAATGGTATATAAATAGAGGAACTAACGCTAAAGGATATAAACCTAGTATTAAGAAAGTGGGTCTTTACTATTAAGATATATGTAAATAAGACTCTAGAATATTATAAGGCAAGGCTTATAGCTAGGGGCTTCTTTTAATAATATAGAAAAGACTACTTTAATACATTTGCGCCAATAGTTCATATAAATACCCTTTGCATATTTATAGCGATAGTAGCCGCTAAGGACCTTAAATGCAAATAGTATAATATTAAAAATGCATTTACTAAAGTAACTATAAAGGAACGGATTTTTCTTTCTTAACCTAATGGTATTCCTATATATGCTAGCCACTCTCTTTATATACTCCGCAGTATTTATAAGCTTAAGTAATCAGCCTATGATTAAAACCTTTTATATAGCTTTGCTTTAATAGAAATGGGATTCATTTAAAGCCTAACTAACCCTTATCTATTTACTTATATTAAGCGTAAAATTAAGTTGCTATTATATATTTATAATATTGCTATAGCTATAAAAACAATTACTTAATTAGATTAGTTCTTTATAACTATTTGAAAATGTTTCAATACCAAGGATCTAAGGGGAATTAATAAGATCCTTAGTATCTGCATTATAAGGAACCGCTCTACTTAAGAACTCTAATTAAACTAAGAGCAATATATTAAAAAGATCCTAGACCGAATAGGACTTTCCACTTATACTTCCAACTTTAAGCTAAAGTATACTTTAATTAAAGGAAAGTATAATAAGTTAAAGCTTATTAATAAAAATAAGTAGAAAGGAAATCTGAAAAAGTACTAATAGGATATTAAAGCAATTATATATACTATAGTATATATAAGACCAGATATCGCCTTTATTATTAAGCAATTTAGTTAGAACTTAAAGGATCCGACGATTTAATATAAGAATGCAATTAAGTGACTTAAAAGGTACCTTTAATCAATAATCATATAAAAGGTAAGATATAAACTAATAAAATATATAAGTATAAAGCTTAAGGTATTTATTAATTCTAATTAGGCAAATATAAAAGGTTGGAAAAGTGTATTTAAAAGCGTAGTAGTACTATATAGTAGACCTATATTATAAGGAAGTAGGAAGTAGAAATCAGTAGCTACTATAAGTATTAAGGCCGAATATATATTAATATTATCAAATTGTAAGTAAGGATTATAAATCGCTTAAGTTCTAAAAGATATAGGTTTCGCTAAGTATATTAGATAAGATAAGAACTGTATTAATCTTTAAGTAAATAATATAAGAGCGATTATACTTATAAAGAATCCACACTTATATAAGCAATCGAAATATATTAATATTACCTACTACTTTATCCGCAACCTTATTATAAAGAATAAGTTATCGATTACCTATATCCTAACCGATCGAATAGTAGCAGATGGATTTACAAAGCTATTAAAGATAGTTGCAAAGTTCAAAGCATTTAAAGATATACTAAGGTTGCAAAAGATAGTAAGGACTTAATAGGCTTAAGGACAACTCCCGGGCCTGGACCGCGAGTCAAGTCACATAGTCTTATAAAGGAACGCTTTTAGGAAAATTGACTCCTAGTCCCGCTTTGCAAGTGGAGTTTGGTAATTTCAATAGAGGTTGCTATTAATTGATTGTTTTTAATTTAAAGAGATACTTAAAAGTTGGATTAGCGCAAAAGGATAGTTATTATTTTCCCAACTATAGGTCAATCGGAATAAGGTCTAAGTAAAGGTATTAAGATAGGTAATATAGCTATTACTCTAATATATTATTATATAACCCTATTGCTTAGTCAATAGGATATTAATACGTATATAGCTATAGGAAAGAAAGGGGTAACCTTCCTTCCTTAACTCTTACCAATATATCGACTATTGACCTTTAGAAGCCTCTGTTACCTACTGCGCCGACTTACTTAAGCTCAATAGTAGTCTTCTTTATACTATTAAAAGAAGCCCTTAGCTATAAGCCTTACTTTATAATATTCTAAGGTCCTATCTATATATATTTTAATTATAAAGACCCACTTTATTAAAACTAGGCTTACGTCTTTTAGCATTAGTTCCTCTATCTATATACCATTTGTAATAAAAGAACTTATCTCCTCTTAAAATACCTTATTTTATACTACTCTATTCTCCAGATTGTTAATAGCTTTATCGTATATCTTTAAAAGAGAGATTTTCATTATCTTCCTAACGGCTAGGAACGCATTATCTTTATCGAAGCTTTATTAAAGTTCAAGCTTGAAGATCCTATGCGCTATTATAGCTTAGATATACTTAGACTCGCGTTCGTTTAAATTATCTTTTAATTCTAAGTCTCTATTCCTCTTTATAGGCATAGGTTCGACTATAGGTTCTATAGGCTTATTATCTAAGGAACCGCTTTCTAATAGTAGAGGCTTATTATTACTTATACCTATTTTAGGAATATCCTTTACTATAGGTGCTTTAATTAAAGGGATAATAATATCGAAGTTGTTTTATACTTAAGGCAGTTCGCAGATAATAGGAATAGTCTATTCGGCCTTTAGGCAATTAGCAGGTCGTCGATTAGCAAGTGCGCTTAATATACTTAAGCTAAGAGAAAGGAATTATTAGTTTAGCTTAATAGTATTACTATCAAGTGGTATACTTTGCAAATCTCTAAGTATATAGAGTTTCAAAGATAGCTCCCCCTTATTTTAAGATTCGTTAAACTTAATTATTAAAAATGTGATTACTTACTTTAAATCTAATATATATACTATCTATTACTTTATTATCTATTTAATATATTTAATAAATATATACTCTTTACCTTAGTTTATTAGCTTCTTACTCTTTATACCCGCGGGCTAAGACTTTAGGCTAAAATAAGAGTAGTAAACGCTTTTAAAAATATAAATATAATTTAAGCTTAATTTCTATCTAAAATATGCCTTATATAGCGATATTTAAATACTATTCACTATTAGTCTTTTACCTATTCTATTTTACAAGTATATATCTACTTTAATTGCAAGGTCCTAGAATTCTAATAGTAAGTTAGCATCTTATAATAAAGTATAATAGTCAGTCTTTACTTATTAAATGATTCGCTTAGCGATACTATTCTAATAGAAACCTTTATATATTATAATTAGTTTATAATAAACTCTTTATTTTACCTATTCGTTAAGCTTTACCCTAATCTCTAATGTATTATTAGACTTAATAGATATTAGCTTTAACTAAGTCTAGCGTTCCTTTATCACTTTTTAAGTTTCTACCTTTTTTATAAGCTTAAATTTAATCTTAGCGCAAATGGTCTATATTTATTAAGTAGAGTTATCTACTATTTAAGAAAACCAATTATTTCCTTTAATTAAGGTTATAAATAGTCTAGTAGTATTAATAGATATTAGTGCTAGTATTAAATCTTTTTATAAATTAAGCTTAATTTATATTCGATTTTAAAGTTTTATTAGCTTATAAATTTAATATATTAAGCGATCCTTTAATACTTAGATCATCTGTTTTAAGGTTAAGACCTTATATAGGCCTTTTAATTTCTCTAGCCTTAAATGTGCGAATCTTCTATATATTAGCTAATACCTTAATAGGCTCTTAGCTTCTAATAGCTTTAATAACTTATTATTAGTCGATACTTTATTATTAGCAGCTAGAAAGGAATAGTAATTGTGACGGCGGAAGCAAGGCATAAGTCGATAAACTCACTGAGATCAAGGCTGCCAAATCGTATAGAATTCAAAGCTAAGGAGTGTATACAAAGTAGCAAACCTCTCCCTTAATATGCCTCCTTAGCCTAAGACCTAGAAAGGTCGATTTTTACCAACTACTTATATTCTGCCTATTAAAGGAAAGGTATGACTATAAGACGTCGCATCTACTATATTAGTCGCAGGTGCTTTGACAGTTCCTTAATACAACTGTAATATTACCCTCCCCTTTTAAGAAGCGAAGTGCCCTTATCTCGACCTACTCTTAAATGAAGTCGTATATAATCCTATACTCAGCCCTATTAATAAAGCCCTTTATCTTTTTATTCGCTAGATCCCCTTCTGATCTGATAGTCTTAATAGCAGTCTCAATTAGTTTATTAAGATTATTAAACGCACTAATCAGCTTTCGGTCGCAAGGGTCTTTGAGATCATAATATTATTATTGATTTTCGCATATTTGCTTTAGCCAATCCATCTGATTCGACTTTTGGCATTTAGCAAGGGTGCTAGTAGTAGTAGTAGGAGTAGCCTTCCTCTTCTATATAATAGCACAAGTAGCGACTTGCTATTATAGCTTGTTATTCTCGTTTTACAATATCTTAAGCTTTAGCTCGTCCTCCTCTACTTTAGCGCGCAAGGCCTTTAATTCATAAGATTATTCGTTAAGATCGTTATATAGGCGATTAAACTCGACTACCTTAAATAGTATAATAAAGACTATATGCCTACCTTATATGAAAGTTCCTCCTTTGGCTTCGATCTTTGCGACCACCTTATCGATATTAGCAAGCAGGCGTTCCTCGCTTTGCGCAGCCTTTACAACTATCTTCTAAATGTGCTACTTTAATGCTTTGAATCTAGCAGGCCTTAGGTTGACCTACGTCTCGCCTTAGTTAGAGATATTTTAGTATAACTATCTTTAAAGGTTATTCCTTAATAGCCTCAACTTACTAGGTCGCAACTCTCGAATTATTGCGCTATCCTTTCTCTTTATCGGCGTGCTATCCCTCTTTATCTTAATAGGCGTAGGTCGGTCGTCTTTATCGTTTTCGTTCTTTAACTTATCGCAAAGCTAGTCGAGAGGAACCTTCTTGCTAAGGGTAGCACTATTTCTAAATGGGAGAGGGGTCGGTAATAGTAAGGCGATAGGTTCATTGTCTTCGTCTATAAATAGGAAGGGCGTCAGTGATAGCAAGGCCGTAGGTTCATCGTCTTCGTCGCTCTTAGATTTGCTATTTGTATTACTTATAGCCGAGGGGGAAGAGGTATTTCTAGCTAGCCTAGTTAGCGTCGTAGGTTAGTCGTCCATTAGCCGTTAAGCAAGGGCAGCCTGCATAGGGTCCTCTTCTATTAGGAAGGCTATAGCATTATCGACTCTAATTATAAAATCGTCTTACGTATTAAGGGAGTCGGTAGGTGCGATAGCAGGCGTAGTAGTCTTATCGTTAAAGGGAAGAGGGTTGTTCGTTAGTTCGCTTATAGTAATAGTTGGTTAAGTAGTTCAATTCGATAATATAGTATATAGCGGCAGGGCAGTAGGTCAAAAGAGCGAGTTGATTAATTTATAAAAGCAAAGCAAAGGTAGTAGAAAGGAGAAGTATTTATAAGGGAATAGATCTAGGCAGAAGTACTAGCGTAGAACTAAGAATAAAGGAATAGAATAGTAAAGAATAGCAAGTAGTAAGGCGGTGAATCATAAGATATCGTGCATAATACCGCTCGGCCAAAATGTGAATCCACACCTTAGGGCATGTATTAGCATATTTAGCCTATTTTCTATACAATATACCCCCTAGGTCGCCGGAAGAACAGTTTTTCCGACGGCCTAAGTACTAGCCCAGTCTATAGTAGCGTAAATATAGCGCATTAACCACTAAGCTAATAGGAAATAGGTAGTCGGAAGGCTGGAATACATTTTTCTTTAGCTATATATTAAAGGTCGTTTTACTCGAATCTATCGAAACTTCTATTAATGCAATCGAAACCGAGTAAAATCATTGCCGAATTCTTTGAAAAGTGGTTTACTAATAGAACTTTAAAGCAAGAAAAGTCGGCTAAACCTCGCGCAAAAGGAATGCGAAAAGATTTATCGCTACGCTTATAGGGCTTATAACTATTATATATAATACCGCTCGGCCAAAATATAAATCCATACCTTAGGGCGTGTACTAGCATATTTAGCCTATTTTCTGCATAATATAAGAATAGTTCAAAGGGAGGGTGGTCTTTATTATACGTTCTAGATAGGTGCATTAGCATCTAGCGCTTTATTCCTAGTCTCTACTAAGGTTAAATCGTTATAAGGGTATCTACCGTTATCGCTAGCGCATTTAGTAATAACCTTCGTTCTTAAGGGCATTATCTAACAAGTGGTCTAGGTTGAGTTCGTCTTTAGAGGCGGCTTCTAGCTAGGTCTATAATCTCGCCAGGGGCCTAGAGGCGTCAGGGTAGTCGGAGTGGAACTTCTTAAGCAGTATAGCCGCATTCTTAAAGTTGTTAGCAAGGTACTATTAATCGTTAGGATCCTATCCTACTTAGCTAACTTTATAATAGAGTTACTTCTGCTATATATCAGACGCTAAGATTTAGTCGACTTCCTATTCTAAATAGGTGTCGATAATAATAGGTTCTACCAATAGGTTAATCTACCTAGGTAAGAGGTTATTAGCGGCTTTCCTTAGTCTATCAGCATAAAAGATATTACATATTTAATAAGACAGAGGTAGGTCTACCTTATAAGAGTAGTAGATTAGGCTAATGATTTTAAAGGGGCCTACAATAGGGAAGTCGAGTTTATTAAAGGGTCAGTCTATTTTCCAAGCTCTCTTTATAATATATACTAAGTCTCCTAGGCCGAAGTCGGGTTAGCGTCGCTTTTTATTTGCTTATTTGGATTATCTCTCTTAAGCTACTAGCATAGATTCTCAAGCAAACTGGACTGCTTTATCGATTCTTTTGGCCTATGCTTGCGCTTCTTTCCTATTTAGCTTCTCCTAAGCGCTTAAGTGCTTAATAGTATAGGCGGTCCAGTCAAAATCCAAGCGAGGTTCATAGCTATAATCGACTATGAAAAGGGAGAGGCCAGTTGACTCATTCGGGCAAGCGGCGCCGGTAGTATCTATAGCAAGGAGTAAGTCGGCCTAATCGTCTTAAAAGTAGTTGATAAAAGGGCGTAGTCGTATATTAATTATTTGATTAATAATCTTAATCTATCCGTCCGTTTAAGCGTATTCGGAGGTCGATAGCTAGAGCTTGACCTGCGCTAGCATTAATAACTCATTTATAAAATCGGAGATAAACTAAGGTCCTTAATCGCTAGTAATAGTAAAAGGGCTCCCTTTAAACCTCTAGATATATTAGTAAAATAGGGAGGCGGCGGTCCGCGCAGTAGCCTTCTTTATTATTAGTATAGGTTCTATACCGGTAATCGATATTCACATAAATATAGTTAAGTACTTATTATCAAAAAGAATCTATTATAATGTCTATCTATCTCTGTATAATTGAGATAGTACCTTTATACCTATAAATGTTGTAGCAATGAGGTTCTCTGATAGTGAACTTGATAGTAAACTAGAAGAGGGCACGAAGAAGTATGAGGTGCAAACGACGATATTAGGTGTCTTATGTCTTGATTTATAAGAGCTCTCTAACTATGAGCTATTTAATAAGGGCTGCCACTAAGTCATATGGCAAGTCATATAACATATTATATATATAATGTGTTATATAATAGATTATATAACAAATATATAACGGGCATACTTGTAATATACCCCTTTGGGGAGACCTTTAAAGGTACTCGCTAGTAATATATATGATATTATAACTTTTATTATAATCTACAGTTTCGTATGAAAAATCAACCTATAGATATGGGAAATAGAGTAGAGTTCGCTAGCGCGCTCTACTCTAGAGTAGGAAATCCACCCCTTAGTAAGTCAAAATCAACTCGCGGGCCCGGCCCAGGAGTAAAAAAAAAATCACCCCTTAATAGAAGTGCAAAAAAATCACCTTATAATAGAAGGTGCAAAAAAAAATCACCCCTTAATCGAAGTGCAGAACCTTTATATTCAATAATTTAATAAAGGCGGCGTAGTTAGAGCTATTTAAGCTCTTAATAAGGCCGTTAGCAGCGTTATCTTTAGTATTTATATACTTAAGGTCCAAATGGCCTTTCTAAAGCTCTTGCCGAATATAATAGAACTTAATATCGATATGCTTTATTCTCTAATGATATTCAGGGTTTTCGGTAAGATAAAGGGCTCCTTAGTTATCGCAAATCATCTCGACTTTAATAGCATTATCGCTAGTATAGCCTATTTCCTTAAGTACCTGGCGTATTTAAGAGGCTTCTTATACGAATTTGCATATAGTAATATACTCTACTTCTATAGATAAGAGAGCGATAATAGTTTATCGCTTAAAGGAGGTGGTAATTATACTATTATTAAAGAAGAAGATAGCCCTAGAATAAGAGGCTCTACTTCCTCTATTACTTACTTAGTTAGAATCGCAGTAGCTATATAATTTTTAAAGCTCTAGGTCAGTTGTTTTACTTCCGAAGGTAGTATAATAGAATCGCGTTCCTTGCAAGTATTATAAAACTCGTTTTAAAGCTGCTATATATTATAGCAAAGGGTTAGTAAGGAATTTGCTAAGAATGGAGCAGTAGTATAATATATCCTAACGCATATAGTGCGTAAGGTACTATAGAGAACTATAGATCTCTTAGTATAGCTTTACTTCTTATAGAGTGGCTTGGCCTTCAAATTTGACTATATGAACTTTATAGCTACTAGCAAAAGGCGTTAGTACGCTCTTGCAATTAGTTATATAAAAACGTTTAAGAACCTTATTAATATAGGCGTTTTAATAAAGTGAGATCGTACTATTTTATCGATCTCTAATTATATATACTCTTAAGAAGTAGTTAGCTAGTTCGCTACTTATAATCTTAAAGAGGTTGCGAAGATCTCTCTTAAACTTATTATATATATTACCCTTTTTTGCTATTATAAGGAAGTCGTCGATATAGGTAATAATAAGAATCCAAAAGGCGCAGTTGATATATATGCAATTATTAATATTAAGAGGTTGAAAATCGAGCTTTTATAGCTTAGACCGTAGCTTTTCTTACTATAGTTATAAAGATTGCTTTAAGCTATATAAGGCCTTAAGAAGCTTAAGATAGTATTCTTAAGATAAAAGAACGACCTTATCTTAAGTAAATCTAAGAAGTAACTTAATATAAATATTAGAGTTAGCTTTTAAATTAAGGAAAGCTATTTTAATATTAAATTGATTTAGCTTAAAGTCATATAGTACTATAAGCGCAATTGCGATCTTTTAAACCGCAGATTTGCATACTTTAGCAAATATCTAATTATAATCTTAACCTTATTATTATATATAGCCTTATATAATAAATCTGACCTTCTATTAGGAGATTTCCCTATTTTAATCTCTTTTTATTTTAAAGATAAGCCTTAATCCAAGTACTCTATCGTCTTTAAAGAGTTTTAAGCGTTTTACTACCACTTATATATTCTTATAAGCGAGGGAATTATACTTAAAGTTGATCGCAGATCGCCATTTATTAGCATTAGCGTAAGAGAAGGCTTATTCGACTATTTTTAAGTCATTTAGGTAAGGAGAGTCAAGTAAGGCCATTTGGAAGGCGCTTAAATAGGCTTCCTTATTATTAGAGTTATCAGCTTTAAATCTAAGAGCAATAGAGCAAGTAGCTCTCTTCTCAGAAGGCTAAGGGTAAGCCTTGTTCTTTAAACTAGGAGGTCTTCCTCTCTTTTTTAAAGTTGGAAGCTTAGCTTTTCCTAAATTAGAATTGACTCCCGGTCCCGGCTTAGGAGTAAAATCATCGTAAGAGTCAGTATTGACGCGCGGTCCCGGCCTAAGAGTGAAATCACCTCTCAATTATAGCTCTATAATTAGACCGTCTTTATCAAATCGAACGTAAGATAATCGAATAATCTTTTTACCTATTTGCAATAGCATATAGATTTAATAGATACTTCTACTATCAAATCCGATAAGAGTACCTACTTCTGCTCTTAAAGCGAGTTTATTATTTTAAGTTCGCCTTTCTTTCTCAATTAGCACGTAGATATAATAGCCTAGTACTCGAAGATGCTTGACTAAAGGAGTATGCAGCTTATTAGGCTCGATATTATCCTAAAAGACCTTATATAAAATCTTGCTGCTAAGAATATTAAAGGCGGTAAGATTAGTAATATATATTACTAAAAGAAGGAGGTAAGGCTAGAGAAAGGAGGGGATATTTTAATCAATTACAGCTATTTGCAACTTTTCTATTAGTATGCGAATTAATCGTTCCAATCTGCTATCTTATTCTAGCATATATAAAGTAGATTCCTTTAAAATCATACTAAGGTTTTCTATAAGTATTCGCATCTATATAAGAGAGTACTCCTTACCTCTATTAGTTCTCTAACACTTAATTATATAATTATATTAAGTTTATAAAAGGCTGATCATCTTCTTATTTGCCTTAAAGGCATTAGATTTATTTATATAAGTCTATTTCCACTTAGCTATTATAGCTGCGCAAGTAAAGATAGAAGCGTATTTATAGCTATTAAGGCCAATTGGCTTCAAATGAACTATATTAATATATAGCTTATCAAGTGCCTTTATAAGTCGAGGGCGAGCTAAACGTTTATTAATATATTAGAGAGGTCTGCCTTTTTCGTAAGGAGCGCAGATTCGCGTCTTCTTTGATTTTATTTCCTTAATCTGCATATTAATAATAATAGATTAGGTCTTTGTAACCGTTTATAAGCTAGCATAGCCTAATCGATAGTGCTAGAGCTTAATATCAAAAGGTCTATTTTTAATAGTAGCTAAGAGAGCATATCCACTTATATAACTAAAGGAGTTAATAGAAGACTATTCCTTATTAATATATATATTATTATTAATAGTGCAAATTTCCTTCTTATTAGATAAGAATAGCTTACTATTTTAATAAAAGCCTTTGATTTTATTAAGTTTACTACTTAAGTATAGGCAGATAGGTAATTAAGGTATATAGAGAGTATTAATTAACTTAAGAATATATACCTTTCTATTAGATTTAAGTGCATTGACTTTATAAGTGCTAATACTAAGAGGTTGAATAAATCTATTAACTATACTTAAGGAGGGTAGATTATCTTAAGTAGTATAGGAAGTAAACTTAAAGAGATCATTAGAGATATGCTTACTAGCACCTATATCGTATAGCTAATAATTCCTCAATTTTGATAAGAAGCAGGAGGTAGAAGAACTGACTCCTAGGTCCGGTTTGCGAGTGGAAATTGGCCCTAGGGAAGAGTCGGAATTAAGTCCTAGGCCCGGCTCGCGAGTGAGAATTGGCCCTAGGGTTAGTAATAGCATAGTATGCCTAAAAAGGTCATTATCTAACTCTTTGTCTTCTTTCTAAGTCTTCCTAAAAGGCTTCTTGCCTTTTAGTGATAATAATAATAGCAAGGACTTATCGTCCTTACCTTTAAGGTGATAGAATACGTACTTCTTCCTTAAATCCTTCTCCTAGGCCTCTCTTTTCGATTTATTAATTGTAAAGCAATCTTCTGCCTTATAGTATAGCTCTAGTTACTTATAATAAGGATAGGAGGAGTTAGGGGAGGAGGTAGTAGTATTCCTAAAGGTGCTTTTCTTTAAGTCTTTAAAACCTCCTTTATTCTCTGACTTCTTATAGTTAGAGAAATGCGGCTTACTAGCTGATTTATTATTATATAAGACAGTTCTATTCATTTTTAAACTCTATAAGGCTCGAGCTTTATTAGTAATATCTTTAATAAGAGCTTTAAGCGTAATCTCTGATTTTTATCCAGCTGCTATAGCTAAGCGAAGGTTAGAGTATTATCGATCTACCTAAATAAGCCATTTATTAAAATAGCTAGTAATAAATATAATAAAGTGCTAGTAAAAGGGAGGGGCAGAGTCGAGAGCTTCTAATTTAGTAATTAAAAGCCTAAAGGCGATAATATAAGCTTTAAGTAAATTAAAGTTGTTATATTTAATAGTAATATAGGTCTATATAGCGTTATATTCAAGCACTATTCCAGATCCTTCGTACTATTTTTAAAGAGCTTTCCATATATCTAAGGCAGATTTATCGCCTTCTATATAAGCTAATAGGCCTAGTTTATAATTAAGTATAATAGCAAGCTTTATCTAAGATTCCTTAGCTTCCTATCTAACCCAATTATCCCTTTCCTTAAGTGTAATAGAACGGTCCTATAAGTCAACCTTAAGTAGAGTATATATTTTAGCTTTTATATAGAAATATATAGTTAAGGCGTTTGACTTTATAAGGTTCAAAACCTTATTCCTCTACTAGCTATAGTCCTCTGCGCCTTTAAGCTTTTAAGACTTAAGGAGGCTAAGGGCAGCCGAAGACAATAATAATATCTTATTTATATATTTATATATAGAGTTATCGAAAGGAGAAGGTAGAGAAGGAGGAGGAGGAGGAGATAAACTATTAAATTCGAATTTAAGGTACTATATATTAGTCCCTTTAAAAATAGGTGATTTAAGTAGTAGAGTACTTTTAGCAATTAAGCTGGTAATCTTAGCTATTAATCCTAATGATTCAGCTATAGTAACGAATCTTGCGTAAGCTTAGATTATTATATAGCGCTCTAGAAGGGGAGTAGCCACTGTTTTATTATTAAAATGACGCTATTATACGTTATTAGTTAAGTAAAACTTAAAATATCGATCAGCCTTTTCATTTATAAGGGAGACTCTAATCGATGGAATTTTATCGAATGCTATTTATAAGCATACGGGGCTTATAACCTATAGCAATAAGGTTCTCTGATAGTAAACTTGATAGTAAACTAGAAGAGGGTACGAAGAAGTATGAGGTGCAAACGACGATGTTGGGTATCTTATGTCTTAATTCATAAGAGCTCTCTAATTACAAGCTATTTAATAAGGGCTGCCACTAAGTCATGTGGCAAGTCATATGACAGATCATGTGACAAACATATGACGGGCATACTTGCAACAAATGTCCTCCTTCCTATAGTCCCTCTTAGCTATATATAGATATCCTTCCGAAGTCCGACGGCTAAATAGCCGTCCGAAATATATACAAAACCCCTTATATCGCATATGGTACAGCTATATAGGATAACCCTAGGAATAAGGGCAGCTTGCCTCTTATATAAGAATCTGCGTACTAATACCGGCAGTACTTTCTTTTAAAAAGACCTTTTCAACTCGCATAAGGAAGTACGCAGAATAGGTATATAAAGGAGGCAGATCGGTAGCAAATAATCAAATAGTAATAAAGAATAAAATAGTAAAGACAAATAGCTTAATAGCAAAGGCAAGTGTAATAAGTGATAAGGACAGTATATAGGAAGTAGAATAGCAAAGATAAAGGTAAATAGTAAAGAGGGAAAGGAAAGGTGTTTAAGTGATAGAAGCAATCTAAAGTCTTTTATTTAAGCCTTATAGTAGTGCGATTATAGTCTGGTTACGTTCTAATAGGTTTAAGACTCTTTATTAAAAAGTCATCTAGAGTTGTAATCCACTATAGCTATAAATTATAATAATTTATAGAAGGGAAAAGAGGGGCCTTTAAAAAGGCATATATATCAAGCTTCCCTCCTTCCTTAATCTCTCAACTCTAACTCCCACTTCTTATAAGTAGGTCGATTCCCCCTCTTGCTTCTAAGTTAATTAACCCTATAGTAGATCTCATCTTATATCATCCTATTAATACTATTATTATTATTAGTAAGTGCTCTGATTATTAGCCGACTCCCTTTAATATATATATTACTAACTTAGATAGTGCTCAAATGTAATCTAGAAGATTTGCTTAAGGCCTTTTAGGTACTATACGTACGTTATATGCGTATAATATTAAGAAAGGAGGCTAGTAAGAATAATACTAGCCATATATACGCGTTTAATACTCTTACCTTTAAGAAGTATAATTACTATATTGCGCAGTAGGTAAAGTATATCTTAGTAAGTGCCCTTTAATATCCTTATATTTTAATAACCTTTAATAGATATCTATTTTAAATACCTATCTAAGCTTAGGATAAGTATATTATCCTTTAAGATACTTAGGTTAGCGGCAATGTTAATGCGATCTAAAAGGTAGCTTAAATCCTATTTAAGGAGACTTAGATATAAATCTCTATAGTCCTAAAGACTTAAGATGCCCTTTAGTTAGCCTAATTGAATAAAGCTTATACCCTTTGCTATAGTATCGACCTTGCGAATACCTAGTAAGCTATAAGTGCCTTTGAATCTATCTAATATTAATAATTGACTATTCGCAGGATCTATTGTGCGCTATTCAAAGCGGCAATACTACCCTTAGGCGTCTTAAGACTTAAGGCGCTAAGGTGCTCGGCTCCCTTTAATATATAAAGGGGCTATTTAGCTCGGCTAAGGGCCGCTCTTAAGCTCCCTTTAATAATATCTGTTGCTAAAAAAGTAAGGGCAGATAGGTGCCTTTTAAAGGCTCTTTAAAGAGTAGGGATCTAGATCTTAGTGATTTAAATAAACCGAATCTAAAGGAGATCGTAGCCGCTCTTGCTTAAGTGCGAGCTTAAGAGGAGCAGGCCAACTTGGTCGCTATTTCAGGTGGTAAGGCTTCTAGGCCTTAGGGGGCTAAGGATCTATACCTTAGAAATCCTAGTGCTTAAAATAGGTACTTATTAAGGGTAGAATCGTTAGTAGATTATTGTTTTTAGTAATATGATAATCGCTACTTTGTTATAACCTTATCGTGCAGAATGGGCGGAGTCTCCACTTATTCTGAAGACCCTCCACGTGACTCTGCTGAGTTATAGACTCTCCCTTTTCTTTCCGAAGTCTTCTTACCATATATATATTAGATAATAATATAATCAATCATCTTATCCTACTTTTGCGAGCCTCTTAAGCGACCTAATGAAGGCCCTCTAGCCGACCGTACTATAGTTATAAGCCCTATGAGCACTTTAATATGCTTTCTCTTTGCATACAACCGGCTAAAGGGCCCTTTAAGCTCTTAACCGACTTTTCGAGTATTTATAATAACTTAAAGGACCTTTATTTTCAATTAACAAATTTCCATTTTTCGATCGAACCTTATTTGTAAACTTTATTTATATACCTAACCTTTTCATTAAACTCTATTTAATATATCTAATGCTTTAAGTATCTCTAAGCCTTACTTTAATACCTTTGCCTCTTAGGTAAAGTGGTTTAGTAAATATATATTCTTTACTAAGCTTTATAATATTACTATTTTTGCCGATCCGAGACTCTTATTCAAGTCAATTATAGAGACTGAGCCTTAAGCTCCCTTTATATAGGAGCTTAAGGAATTAGAAACGGCCAACCTCTGCGTAATATACGCGAGGTTGTATAAAGAGTATATAGCGACTTTATCTGAATAGATTTACGCCTGCTTTCCCTTAGGAGATCTGTCAAAAGCTCCTCTTCTATAGGCTTCTTATAAAGATATTAAAGACGAATATGAAATCTTAATAAAGGAGCACCTTATGCGTAAGGAGACTTGGAAGACTAAACGCAAATACTATAAACTACTACTAGAATAAGTCTTTAAGACCGTCGATAGAACGCTTCTAGCTTCTGCGATAGCTTAAGTACAAATCCAAGCTAAGAAGCTCTCCTCCTTAATACCTAATAGAAATACTCTTATAAGTAGAACTACTGCTAATAACCCGTATACTAATTTAATAAACTAGTAACTCTTACTCTAAGGCCTAGTATCTATTTTAAAGTATGATATTGCGCCTTCCGATAAGGCTATTCAGTCTTAGATAAGGCTTTAGTACTGCAATATACTATGCTAAGGTAAGACTAAGAGAACTAATACTTAGCAGTAGATCCAGGAGTAGTAGGAGGTATACTGCTTAGCAGAATAATATAGTCTTCCTAAGATTAAAGGGAGACTAGGAATGATTAACTTTTTAGATTCAATTATAATAAAGATTAATCCGAGTTAGGCGACTCGCTTAAAAGAGGAAATAATCACTAATAAGCAAATAGGAACCCTATATAAGTACGACCTAATGCAGCTAAGCCGCGCCCTAGTAGGCATTAAATCTAATAGAGCAATTAATAATAAAGGACTAGCAGTTTTTACTACTTAAGAGTCTCTCCTAGATGCCGAAACCCCTTCGCAAGCTCTAGCGAATAGCTCCTGAAATCGCTTTATAAGCTCTAGAAGGGAGATTAGGCCTAAGTGCCCTTATAGAGGCTCTATAAATTACTATTAAAAGCCCTAGGACTATCGGAAACTATTATATGCTATAAATAGGCGCAAGGAAAATATAAAGGTTCTCTCCTTGCGAAAGGAGGTCCTATAAATATAAAAGGCGTTAAACGCAAGAGACTAGTTCAAAGGTCTTTAAGTATAACTTAAGGAGAATAATATTATAGTAATAGCAATTGACAAATTCAAGGGAAAGGCTTTAGCCTTTAAAGAGGATGGTTTAAGCAAAAGGGAGAACTTACTAGTCTTTATAATAATAGATCCCTTTGCCTTTAACGCTTTTGAAGAATCGTTCAACGTCTATTACCTCTTTAAGCTAAAACGCTACTCGCTCTCCTTAAGTATACTTCTTAATAATTGCATAGCTACTTATATCATTAATTCGAAGGATTTACTTATTATAGGCACCTTCAAGCCTTCTAGCGATTCGCAGCAATATATTAAAGTAGGTACCTCAAGACTCCTAATTATTAGAAGAGGTAATAGATATATAGTAGACTCTCTTTTATAGTATAACGGCTCTCCTATAAGGATAATGCTACGCAATATTACTATTATAAAGGAGTTTACTACTAATATTATCTTAAAGAGGCTCTTTGCAAATAAGGATTTTTAATACTCTAAGGTAGACCTCACTTTACGCTTTAAGAGCATTGCAGATTCTATAAAGCAAGCTTAATTAAAGCGTTGCTATAATCTCATTTTCTTTAAATATAAGCCTATCAACTATTTAGATCTTTTAAATATACTTTAATATAACTTCTCTACCTTAATAGCGTTCTTTATAGCTAAGATAACGCTTTATAATAGGTTCTAGTCTAGCTATACGCCTATTAAGGTACAGGATAATAACGCATATATATAGTACCTTTGCGCTAGCTACTTAAGCGCAAAGGCTCTTTAAGCGCTAATTAAGTGCGCTAAGGGAGTAAAGATCAAAGGAATATAAAGGCTAAAGTGCCTTATATATATAGTAGCATTTGCTAAGTAAGTTATTTCTTGCGCTACCTTTAAGAACCGATCTCCAAAGCCCTTCTTTAAGATCTCCTAAGATCTCTTTAACTTTTTAAACAACTTATATAATAGTTACTTATAAGTTCTTTTAATTAAGGATAAGTATAGTAGTATACTTTAGATATTCCTACTAAGATCGAAGGGCAGAGACGTAGTTATAAAGGTCCTTTAGGCCTTTAAAGCATAGGTAAAACGCTAATATAAGCTTTCTATTTGCAAGATTAAGCAAGATAATAACACTTTAATAATCTCCTTAAGGGAAGACTCTTTTATAAAGTACTAAAGATAGGTAAAAGAGGAGGGAATCGATTTAAAGCTTACTCCTACTTATATATATTAATTAAATAAAAGCGTAAAGCGTATAGAAAAGGAGTTGATTAAACACTTTATTAAAATAAGGATTTACGCTAGGCTTTTAGCAAGCCTTTAGCCAAAGGTTATAAAGGCTACTATATACCTTTATAATATCTCCCTACTTACTAAGAAGAAGATGATCTTATTAAGCAAGGCTCTTTATAATTAGTTTAAATAGTATTTTCGATTTTATAAGCTACTACTTATTAAGTAGATAATAGTAAGCTTAAAGCCTGATTAAAGTCGCATTTATATATATAGCGCTTACGTATACCCTTTAATTAAAGAGAGGAAGGCAAGAAGGGACCGCCAAACCTTTAAAATTAAACTATAAAGGTACCTAGGTTACTTAATAAAATATATTACCTTTAATATTTATAAAATCTAGATTCTTATACTTTAGCAAGTAATAATAACTTATAATATCAAATTCGATAAGTCTTTCTTCTATAGTCCAGAAGCTAAGCGCGCAAACCTTATATTATATTAGGAACTTAAGATAACCCTCTAATTAATTAAAAAGGGAGAGGGAGCTTAAGACGCTAAGTTCAAAGGTATTTTCAAAGAATCAAAGCTTATCGCAAAGTTAAACGCAATCGCTGCAAAAGAAGCCGCTATATAAGAAGAGCCTATATTATAGACTAACGCTGCTCTATAGCCTTTAATTAATAATATAAAAGGCCTTAACTTAAATCTAAATTCTTTAAAAGACCTGCTTAGAAACTTAAGAGTAGAAGCAAGCGAACTAAAAGCCACTTCGCTAGTTTTTAAAAAGGCAAATAGCAATTAGAGCTTAAGGGTAATAATTCCTTATAGAGGCCTTATTAAAAAAGGAACTATAGACGACTTTAAAGGAGTCTTTAAAGATAAGTTATATAAGGCGATCGGCAGATCTTTAACTACTATTCTATATAAGAATAAAGATAGCTTAAGGGCTTTAAGATAGAGTCTTTAATTATAAAGGTAAGCCTTAGTAAACTCTAATAGAAGGCTAAAGGTACTCCTACTAAGATTTAGGAAGAGCTCTAATAGTCTTATAAGAAGCGATCTAATAAGAGGAATAGGCCTTAATAATATAATACCTTAAGTTATAATACTAGCTTAAAGACTATAGGCTTAAGAGATAGAGCTACCTAGACTCTTAAAGGAACCTTTAATAATAATAAAAATAAAAGAGGAAACTTATAAAGAAAAGTGTAAAAAGGAACTCCCTCTTCTTAAGCAAAAGAGAATAAGACACTTAAGCATTAAGCAATAGGAGACTTTAAAAGTATATACTACTACTCTAAAGCATATGCTCTTTTAAAGTGATATTAATTTACCTTACTCCTTATATACGCAAGAGTTTATATTAACCTTTTAAGCAAATGAATAGATAAAGGAGGATAGGAAGGACTATTTAATAGTTTATATAATTATTAAAGCTATAATTAATAATTAAGCAAAGGATAGAGCGCAGTCTTCTAACTGCCTATAATACTAAGGCTTTCTACTAAAGCCTCTAAAAGGATAGCTAGACTTAGAAAAGCACCCTTTTAGCAAACGATTTAAGGAAAAAGGGCACTAGGAGATTAGGAATCTAAAATCTCAAAGTTGCTAAAGAATCGTGCGAAAGGACTACTTAAAGCCTTTGCTAATACTATTAAAATAGGTTTTTACTTATAAAGTCAATAGCTTTAGCAAGCTTCTAAAGTGCCGATTATAGCTAATTATATAAAGGGATCTCTAAGATAAAGCTTCAATTTTCTCAACCTACGCAGCTACGCTTATAATAAGGTCTTTCAAAATACTAATAGCACTTACTATATACTTTAATATAAAAGTAAAGTAGTTCGATATTATTAATGCATTTATCAATACTCTTAAAGACCTAAGGAGTGCTCTAGTCATATGCTTCTTACTAAATGGCTTTAAGCGCCCTAGTATAGTAGTAGAACTAGACCGCGCGCTTTATAAGCTAAAAGACTCTTTAGCACTATAGTATAAGAACTTTATAGGAACACTTAAAGGCCTTTAACTTAAGCTATTAAGTAAAGAGCCTTATATTTTTATAATAAAAGATCATATAGTCTTTATAGCATTTTATATTAACGATATTTAAGTATTATATAAGGCCTTTAACTTAGATTAGGCGACTCATCTAATTGAAGACCTAAAGAGGGCATATAAGCTTACTATTATAAAAGATATCTCCTAGTTCCTTAAAGTAAGGATTATTTAAAATAGGAAGGCAAAGAGGATCTCCTTAATTTATAATACCTATATTAAGAAGATCGCTTAAAAGTTCGGAGCTAATATAAGGAAAGTGTTTAATACTCTACTATTAAAGAAGGAGTTTATTAAGAACTTAGGGCAAGCTTTCTTAGAAAAGGTAAAGGAGTATTAAGAAAAAATAGGCTTTATTCTTTATATAGCGATTATAATACGCTTGGACATTGCATTTATAGCCTTTTAACTATCTTTCTTTCTAACTAATCTAAGCTTTAAGTACCTTTTAGCTATAGACTAGACGCTTTAATACTTATATAGTATACGCTTCTTAGGAATTGCCTATAGCTTTAAGGCTAAGGAATACTAATTAGTTGCGTCTTTAAATGCTTCTTTTAAAGATAATTAAAAGACCTGCAGATCCTCTTAAGGATATATCTTCTTCCTATTTAAAGGACTGATTATTTAAAAAGCAAATCGCTAAGCGACTATTACGCTCTCCTCTACTAAAGTAGAACTCTATAATATAGTTTCTATTATAAAGGAGATAATAGCTATAATACGCCTCTTTAAAGAGATTCGCATAAACTTCCTCTTTAAATGGAATATATATTATAATAACTAATAGACGATTTAGCTAATTATTATAAAGAATAAGAAGATTAAGATAAGCCTTTAATATATCGAAATTAGTAATATATAGATCTATTAAGAGTATTAGAAAGGAAGCTTTTAAATAATCTACCTTCCTATTAAGGAGATATATGCAAATAGGCTTATTAAGAACCTAAACTATTAGAAGTTTAAAAGCTTTATTCGTTTATTAAACCTCTAAAGCTTTTAAATAATCGTTTAGCAACTTGTACTCGCTAATAAGTAGTCACTTATTGCTAAGAGACTTATACTTATAAGCTCTTACTCTCTTATAATTATATTTATTTGTTTTCTCTTATAAAGTGTACTATAAAAGCTTCTCCTTTTTTAAAAATATAAAATAGATAATATTCCTAAGCTGCTATTATAAGGCGCGACCTTCTTTTAGATTCTCTTAGCTAGGGCTAAGAGCTAAGACGCTATAGCTATAAGCCCTATATAGATCTCCTCTTAAGAGAGGCCTAAAGGCACTCCTTTAGCTAAAGGCCTGCTGGCGAATATACTAGCGATAGCAAGGGCGAAGGCGGGGGGTGCAGCAAGGGCGGCAGCGACAGTAGGAGCGGCGATAGCAAGGGCTAGGGAGACAAAGGGAGAGACTATAGCAGCAGCTATAATAGCAGAGGCAAAGGGGATAAGAGCGGCGGCAGCGATGGCAAAGGCAAATAGGTCCGAGCCAAAAGGGCCGAGAGCGAATAGGAATAGTACACTAAGAGCAAGGGAGGCAGCGATACTACTACTCGCAAGAGTAGTAAGCCCTCCTAGCACTAGGATCTAATTGCTCCTATCTTTTAAAATTAGCTTAAAACTTAATAAGACTTAATAAGATATACTATAAAAGCTCTAAAGCGTACCCTTTATTATATTAAGTAGTAGCACTACCTCCTTCTTAAAAGCACCGCGGGTATAGGCCGTTATAATAGCCTCTTAAGAGGTAAAGAGAGGTCCGCTAGCCTACTAGTAGCTATTGCTTAATATTATATAATAAACGCAATATATATTAAAGGTGCTATTAAAGCACCGATAATCGAAATTACTAATACTCTTATATACAATATAATATACGCATGCGTTATTGCGCTCTATCGTAGGCTTAGGCATATAGCGTATAGTAGGGGCGGGGCTCTTAGGTAGCGGCGGCGGCAAGGGCGACGGCGGCGGCGGCACGTTTCCTAGCAGGCGCTAAGAGGACCGGGAAAGGGTTATAGCTCCTAAGGGAGCGCCAGCAACCTAGCGCAAAGTTAGTGCGATATAAGGTATAAGGATTCCAAGGGTCTTAATTTGCAAGGGCGGCCAGGGCTATAATAAGTAGGAGTTCCTTTTATATTTAAAAATTATTAGTATAAAGACAATATTTTAAATAATAAAGGAGGGTTATTTTTAAAAGAAGGGAAGGAGAACCTCTATAATAGAAATACTCTATAGAAAGCCTAATAAAGCACTAGCGTAGAATTATGAAGATTCTTAAGAACGCTTATTACCTATAGCAACCTTTCTTATTTTAGTAGAAACGACCTTTAAAGGGGTAGCATATAAGATAGAGCCTCTTTTCTTTATAACTGCTATTCTTTCTTTTATTTTATCTATATAGCTAAGCGATTCTAAGAGCATCGCCTAACTAAGGGGTATATTATATAAAATAGGCAGAGTCTCTACTTATTCTAAAGACCCTTTATATAACTCTGCTAAGTCATAGACTCTCCCTTTTCTTTCCGAAGTCTCCTTACTATATATATACTAGACAATAATACAATCAATCATCTTCTCCTACTTCTGCGAGCCTCTTAAGCGACCCAATAAAGGCCCTCCAGCCGACCGCACCACAAACCTCCTTCTTAAGTACTGCTTGAGTGATAAAAAAATGCAAGTACGCGCAGGTAAGCAAGAAAAGATAAAAGAAAGTAGTAATAGCAAGTGTAGGAATATATCTTATAGTAAAATAAAAAAAATAAAAAAAACTTGCCAATAGCTCGCAATTAAAAATATCGGATATCGTTAACCTAGGACCTTTTCAGGTCTGGTCAAGCACGGTTCTCGAGTCATATTCCTTCTTAGAAGCTAGGAATACTATAGTAAAGTTGATATTACTATCCTTAGGTTCGCTAATTGCTTGGTCCTCCTCTTCTGAAGACGTTTCCTATTTATCCTTATCAGTCCTATTGCCTTTCGAATATGCTCCGTTTTCTTCTTATAAGAGGTATGCCTTATATGTTTTATCTATTAGCTTATACCCTTCGGCTTATCGGCTTGCTATATAGCGAGATTTCTAAGCGGCTCTTTCTTCTTCTAAGTGCTTGCTATTATAGCAGTCCTTTTTCTAGTATATAATACACCTTATATAGCTTAGTTTTAATTAGAAGGTTATTCCTCTCTTATTACCTTAGGTAAACTTTATCTTTCTATTCGAAAAGTGCGCTATAGATTGCCTTTGCTCCTTAGTTAAATGATATCAGGGTCTATTAGTAGCTAAACCAGGGTATTAGGGTCTAGATAGTCCGTCTTAGGCAATTACTCTTACGCAAGCCTATAAGCTATCTAATAGAGCTAGGAAGGTCGCTAATAGCTTAAAAAGTACTATTTGAAATAGCCGATTGCTAGAAATACCTTATATAAGTCTGTCTTTAATAGATCGATCGTTCCTTATACTAGCATATAGGCCTAATTGCAAGTTTTGCAGCTCCTTAATATAGTTCTTAAGTTGGGTTAGGATCGGTTTCCCCTTCTAATAGTCCTCTTATCGGAATAGGTCAAATATCAGCCGAAACCACCTCTTTAGGAATCTACTACTTCTCTCTTCGGTCTTGTAATTGGCCCGAATGGCCTCTACTAGGTCGGTAAACTTAAAGTTCTTATTTTATAGGTACTAATAGTAGTAGGTTAAGGCTAAGTCTTATAGTATAGAAGGAAACGCTCTTTATTATATACTCTAGTTTATAAAGGCTCTTTGGCATAAATCGGCGAATATATAAAGCTTCTTATTAAGGTGATCCTTCCTGCTTAAGTATTAAGTTTCCTTAATGTATATCTTACTTAGATTTATAAGAGTTTTAGCCTGATCCGAAGTTAAAGGTTTTATAATATATTAAGATAGTTAAGCGTCGCTTTAGTTTAGGTCTAGAAGCGCTCTTAAACCTCTCCTTATAGTAAAGGGTAGTAATAATCTATCTCTTAATTAGATCGGCGGTATTAGTATTAGATTCGGGATCTTTAGGTATTGCGTAACTAAGGTTTATCTTAACTAAGGTTGATATAGTATTCTTTTAGGGTTATATCGTTCGGTTATTTATCTTAAAGTGTCTACTTTATATAGGTTGTCTTACGAAGTATTATTATTATATTTAAAGTGTCTTTACTAAAGCGAGTCTTAGCGTAGTATCTCTTATTCAGCTATAGTAACCCTTTAAGCAGGTGGCTCGCTTATTCGCATAGATTCGGCAAATTCTAAAGTAGACCTTGTTTTATATCTCGGAGATTGTGCTATAACTGAGTTCGGTACTTCTTAAGTCTATGATTCTAGCTGATCTTTTAGCTACTTATTCCCTTCCTAGTATACTATATCGAAAAGTGCTTAGCCGATCGAAACGCCCTTCTTGTATTAAACGTATACTCTATAGTATCGAAGGTCGTCCCTTAGGTATTATCGAACGTCCTTATCTAGCGATTTAAAATCGCTAACTATTTAATCTTAGAACTCCTTTTAAAAGTCCTTAGTAAGGTATAACCCTCTCCTTTTGCCATCTTATAGTATCTTTTGGAAGTTCTTTATATATAGGTCTTTTAGTTTAAGGGCCTTTTCGCTTAGTTAATCCTCCTAGGGTCTTATATCCCTTTTAAGGTCCTTTAGTATCTAGGGTTGCTTTAGATTAAGTGGCATTAATAGTCTCCCTTTAGTTATTTCCTAATATTATCCGAATATTGCTCTACGCCCTAATAGGGTCTAAAAGAAGTCCGATATAAGTGTATTTTGCGTATTATTATACTATTATCTAATTATAGTTAGGATACCGATTGCACTCCGGTTTTACCTTAATTATAATGCGTAATAGAATATAGGTAAAGGAGGATAGTATCTACCTTTAAAGTAATAACTCTAGCTCAATTTGCGTACCTTTCGCCTTTTCCCCTTTAGTAGTAACTGATATTACTTCGTACGTTTAGGTTAGTATTTAAAGTAAGCCGGAAATACAATCAAGTACTCCTTAAATTAAGAAAGAATTCTTCAGTTTAATAACCTTGCTATTTATAGTAAAGGTGCTACTACTAATTAGTATAGGTTTTATACTAGTAATCGATATTTATATAAATATAATTAAGTACTTATTATTAAAAAGAATCTATTATAATATCTATCTATCTCTATATAACTGAGATAGTACCTTTATACCTATAAATATCCTCCCTCCTATAGTCCCTCTTAGCTGCATATAGATATCCTTCCGAAGTCCGACGGCTAAATAGCCGTTTGAAATATATACGAAACCCCTTATATCGCATATGGTATAGCTATATAGGATGACCCTAGGAACAAGGGCAGCTTGCCTCCTGTATAGGAATCTGCGTACCAACAATTAGTAGGCAGATATACCGCTTAAAGAGTCGGTTAACTATAACGAATATAGTATCGCAGCTATTGCTAATTGATCTAAGAGTATAGAAGTCCATAGATAGGTCGTCCTATATATATAAGGGGATAGGCAGTAGTTTAAGGAGTCCTGGCGTCTTATCTTAAGGTTTATATAAACGTCGGCAGTTATAATAGTTAGTAATATACCTCTCTATATCGCGGCGGTATATAGGCCACTAGTAGTAGTATTAAAGGAACTGTATAGTCTTGGTTCTACTAGGGTAAGCTATCGATATGCTATTATGGATTTAGTAAAGTAGGCAGGTGCGGAGATTATCCGATTCTTTAAGAACTACTAGCCTTCTATTATATAGGAGTAGTCTATCCTTTAATAGGGTCTAAGGAGTCTCTTTTCTAAAAGCTTTTTCTTATTTTAATTGCAGCGACTTATAGGTCCGGTTAGCATTAAAGACTTCTTTTATTATCCGGAAATTATCAATAGAAGAGTGGTTCTTAAGTGCTATAGGGTCGACTAGAGCTATTATAAGACGATCCTAAATAATACTAGCTAGGTTAAAAAGCTAATAGGTTCTCTCGGCTTCTTTTACAGCTTTTTAAATAGGCGTAAGTTTATCTTTCTATAATAGTATATCAGCTATTATATTCTCCTTTCTAAAGCAATAGGTGATCTAATAATTATATCTTAAGAGTATATCCATCTATCGGATTTATCGTTTATTAAAGAGTTTTTTAATTCTAAAGTACTTTAGAGCTTTATAATCGGTAATCACTAAAAAGCTTAATATACTTTATAATTCTACATCCTATTCTTTTAAAGCTAGTATAATTACTAGTATCTCTTTATTATAGATTTCGTAATATAATTCTGCATTTTATAATCCTTTAGAGAAAAAGGCGATAAGGTGCTATTATTCATTATCCTTATCTTTTTAGCTAAGCACTTTAGCCGCCGCTAGGTCTAAGCAGTCGGTCTTAATCCTTATTAGTCGGTGGTTTTTAAAGTATAGTAAGGTAGGCGCATTTAATAGCCGCTTCTTCAATTATTCGAATGCGTCTTATTATTCCTTAGTTAAGACAAACGTTAGGCTAGTCTCCTTTATTATTAGCTAGTTGAAGGGGCGCGCAATTCGACTATAGGCTTTAATAAATCTCTAGTAGAAGTTGCAGAATCCTAAGAACGACTATACTTATTTCTTTATTAATAAGAGGATCTATTCTTTAATAACCTTAACCTTAATAGGGTCGACCTACACTCTTTAATTAATAATAATAAACCCTAGGAATCTAATACTAATAACTTCGAATTCGCACTTCTTAATATTAACCTATAGGCCAGCTTCGCATAGTCTATCTAAGACCTATCTAATATAGCATTAGTGCTCTTCCTTAGTTTTTAAAAAGATTAAGATATTATTAATATATATAAAGTAAAAGTCGTTTAAGTATTCTATTAAGATAGTATTAATATACTATTAAAAGGTAGCTAGGCTATTACATAGTTTAAAGGGGAGTACTATTAGTTTAAAGGAGCTATACCTTATCCTAAAGACTGCTTATATTATAAAGTTAAGGTCTATTAGGATACAATAGAATATATAGTAGATATCGAGCTTTATAAAGAGCATCATATTCCTAAGTCGGTTAAGGGTTTCTATAATTAAAAGGAAAGGGTACTAGTCTTTTTTAATAAGTCTATTCAACTCCTAGTAGTTAATGTAAAACCGTAGGCCGCCTTTAAGTTTCTTTATAAATAGGACAAGCGATAAGAAGGTAGTATTAAATAGTTATATAAATCCCTTCTTTAAATTATCTATAAAGTATTCCCTTATCTTCTCAAGTTCAGGCTTGCTTATTTTATATAAGTAGGCGGTTTTCATTATTAGTAGTAGTCCTTTAAACTTAATCTTATAATTGATTAGCCGCGATAGAAGTAGCGTATTCGCAGCGCTTTTAAAAAAGTATATAGCTAGGTTGTAAAGGAAGGGTAGTAACTTGGCATATAACTCGTAGGCCTCCTAAGGTCTTAGAGCATTATACTTACTAAGCGCATTAGGTTCTTCCTCTTCTATTATATAAATTAGGGTCCTATCTATCCTTAAGTTTAAATAGCGAATAATAGCTTTATATTAAGTTAGGATATAAGAGGTCCTTCTATTTCTTTTTTTAAAGAGATAATCTAGTTCTATAAGTATAACCGACTTGATCTTAGTATTAGTTTAATAGAGGCTAACTTTAAAGGCTGGCCTTAAGATTATTAATATATTTATACTTATCAGTTAAAGGGTATTAATATTAAGTTCCTCTCTTTATTATTTATAATTAGTTAGGCGTATATTAAAGTCTTATATTAGTATATCCTTAGACTTAATCAAGGGGTCTTTAAAAGCTTTCGGCAGTCTGAGGATACTAGTTTTATTAAGCTATTGCTAGTCTCTCTAGTCGGCGTCCTATTGATCTAATTGATAAACGTCAGGCTAATATAGCTTCTTCCTCTTACAATCAATGATTACGTCTTATTCGGCTAGCTACTTGCGACTTAAGATTATATTATATAAGCCTAAGTCGGCGGCTAAGAAGAACTGTCCTTTAAAGTTGTATTTATCAATTATAATATCTATTTATATAACCTATCGAATAGCCTCGCTAGGTTATCTATTAAATCCTTATAAGGGGATCGGTCTCTTAAGGTAGTAAGTCGGTAGCTTTAGCTATATAGTTAAGGAGGGGAGTATCTTACGATTGATAATTCCTAAGGCATTAGCCCTGCAGTCTATTAGGGCTATTAGGTCAGTATAGTAACCTTTTTAATAGAGTCGGCATTAGGTTATAAATTAATATCCTCTAATAAGCCTAGATAGGTCGACTGATTCCTAGTATCAGTTGCACTTTAAGAGTAATACTTGAAATCCTAAAGCAATTCATTTCTAATTCCTTTATATTATCTATCGTCTTAGCGTTATTCTTTAGTTTATCGCAACCTTTTTCTATTAGTATAATTTTATATTATTCGAAGCAGTTTTAGCTATAGTATCCTTTTTATCTATACTTATAGCAAGTATTATTAAGCTTTAGGGTTCGGTTGTAAAAGGCGCGTTTATTATCTTTAAGTACTAAAGGTCTAGGGGTAGTGCTTAATTCCTTTTAAAGACGACTTAAGGCTTATTTGTAGTATATAAGTCCTATTTATCGAAAGGTAGAGGAGGGCCAGTTGGAAGTTTTAACCTAATACTCGTTTCAATTAAAGCATTATAGTAAGAGGCAGAGTTATCAGTTCTCCTCGTTTATAAACCATTCGGCCAAGTCTTTAAAGTGATCGAACTTCCGGTCGGAGAGTTGCTTTAGTAAAGACACTTTTACCTTATCCTAGAGCGCCTTATATTAATCGTTAATCAACTTCCTTAGTTTAGAAGCTAGTCTGCAGAAGTCGGCTTAAGATAGCTATAAAAGGGGTATTTCCTTATTTAAGCTTTATCCAATTGTCTTTAGCTATTTATCGCTCTATTTCTTTGCTAACTCTATAGGCCCTTTATAAGATTCGGAATAATTACATAGCTATCTCGATTTATCTAATAGATCCTTTTATAAGCCGATCTTAGATTAAGCTTTAAGCGTCTCCTATTATTAAACTAGTAGTATATGCTAAAGCGACCGATTTATTAAAGAACTCTATATAATTAACCTTTATCTTCTACTATATATTAAAGATCTAGTCCTTGACCTTAATATCTCTTTTACTTAAAAAGGGGTTTAGATCTTTGATCTTTACTAAGCGGACCTAGCAACTAGGTTTAAGGGTTCGATTCTATCTTCTAAAGTCAAGGGTATTAGAATAAGGTTCCCTTTCGATAGGCTGTCTAAGCTAGGCAGTAGGAGGATCTCTATAGGGATTTTCAAAGAGAGGTCGGCTTTATAAAGTAGGGGTAGCCGGCTAGCTGGCTAAGTTCGTACATTATTGCTCTTCTATTAAGTTCTTCTAGTATATGCTAATCTCTTAGGTTGTTTTAAGCTCTTTTTGCAGCTGCGCAATTATAGGTATAGTCGCTCCTTCTATTCTTTAGATATAATTATAAAAACTCTAAACTACCGAATCTTATTATTTAATATATTAATAGTAGTATTCTACTAGGCGTTCCTTTACTATTAGTCAATCCTTATATATAGTAGATCTTTTGCCCGCCTTAGTTTAGAACTTTAATAATATAAAGAAGTTATCTCTCTTAGCCTTTATATTAGCATAGGAGATAGGTCGGATTAAGGCTTCTTATTTAAAGGAGGTCGATATATCTTCTATATTATATAAGGTTCGTTTTAAAGAGGGGGCTGGTCGAGGCTTATTAGCAGAGTCGGCTAGTATAAGAGATTCGTTATCTGCAGGGTTTTAAGGGGTATCCTTTCTAATTAAGAGGTTGCTTAACTTTAGAGGTACTAGCGTTATTATCTTAAGATTGATTTTCTTAAAGTAAAAGGTCCTCCTATAACGTTTTCGTCCTACTAAGGGCTATAGTCAGGAAATGCCTTAACTTACAGATTCTACAATTTCTTTTAAAGTCAGCTAAAAGCTACTGACTATCGACAGTTGTTTTAGCTAAGTCTATTAGCTCTTCTTTCGATTCTTAAGTTCGGGAAGGGACCGAACGTCGAGGCCGTTCTTTAGGTTGCTTTTGCATATTATAAGAGTCGGTTGGAAAAAGGGTCTCCAAAGGGGTACTAGTCCTTTGCTAAGTATATTATATCGCCTTATAAGGCTAAAGGGGGTATAAGCTTTGAATTATATAATAGCGGAAGCAAGGCATAAGTCGATAAAGTTACTAAGATCAAGGCTGCTAAATCGTATAGAATTCAAAGCTAAGGAGTATATATAAAGTAGTAAACCTCTCCTTTAATATGCCTCCTTAGCCTAAGACCTAGAAAGGTCGATTTCTACCAACTACTTATATTCTGCTTGTTAAAGGAAAGGTATAACTATGAGATGTCGCATCTACTATATTAGTCGCAGGTGCTTTGACAGTTCCTTGATACGACCGTGATAGTAATAGCAGTTTAAGATTTTGCCGTTTTCCAATTGCAAGCCTGGCTTAAGAGTCGTTTTTAGTAAAACCGCAAGATCTACTTATAGTCTTAGCTTAAAAGTTGATTTCTTAAAAATAGCAAGATCCACTTATAGTCCTAGCTTAAGAGTCGTTTCTGACGAATCTGCGAAGTTTACTTATAGTCCTAGCTTAAGAGTCATTTTTGCAAATTTCACTTGCGATCTTAGCCTAAGAGTCGTTATTAGTAAATCTATAGAATTCACTTATAGGCCTAGCCTAGGAGTCATTTCTACTAAATTCACTTATAGTCCTAGCTTAGGAGTCATCTTTAAGGATACCTTATAATCTACCTAAAGTCTTAGCTTAAGAATCATTTTTACAAATTTCATTTATAATCCTAGCTTAAGAGTCTATCTATTCTCCTTATCCTTACTTAATTATATTAAGGTAAAGAGTGCACTTTCTTTAAAAGAATCCACTTATAGGTCTAGTCTAAAAGTCAATTTTTATAATATTACCTTTAAGATAATATAAAGTCTATCTTTAATTTTAACCTTAAAGATCACTTTATAATTATTATTTATAAACTATATAAATTAATTATTAAAAACTCTTATATATTTAACTTTATAAAAATCTTATAGCTAAATAAAAGATTAATACTTAAGCTAAGTATAAGGAGAACATTTTATAAAAGAAAAGAAATGCTAGTAATATTTATCTCTATTATACCTATTAAATTTATATATAACCTTCTATTATTAACTTTAATAAAGCGCCTTTTTATTTTAGTAAGCAGGCCTTTAAATAAATAGGATTTATCAATTATATATATTATATAACTAGTATTACTATACTAATCAGATTTAAGGATCTTACGAAGATCGGCTTTTAAAATGTAAGTATCTTTATTATAATTATCGTTTAAGTTATTAAAAGTGGATTTAGGTTTAGATAATCTATTATTATTATTAAAGGTATCTACTAAAGTTTTAATTAAATAGCGTTTTCCTTTACCTTTCCTTAATAATTATAGCCTTTAGTAAAATAAGGGCAGTTTGCTTTTTAACTTTTACTTTAATTACTTCTTAATATTAAAGCTAGCAACTATATCGATTAATTGCCTTTTAACTTTATAATTAGTAATATTATAAGTACTATTATAGAAGTAGCATCTTTAATAAGCTTAAGGGCTTATCCTGCGCTTCTTCCTTTTCTTAGGCTTATTATTACCTTATAACGCAGCATTTGCCGATTTAAAGCGTCCTTTAAGGTCTTATTTAATAGTTCGAAGGAGGTCGATCTTCTTATAGATCTTAAGGTTGGTTTAGATAAGAAGAGATTATTTTATAATAGCAAACTTAAGAGGGAGGCTATTAAGTAAGAAACTAAAAAGCTAAGTTTCCTTAAAAGTCATAGCTATCCTAAGATCTGCGGCTTTTACTCTCCTTTTCACTTTATATAGTATAAATTAAGTAAAGTCTATATTTATATTTATATCCTTATTATCTTTATCTTTTTTTTATTAAAATAAAGTGATCTATTATAGCAGATACTGTGACGGATTGTCACTATATATGGGTTGTACCCCGGTTGGTACCCGGTTCGGCTACGCCTTGGCGCGTGACCCGCTTTCCTTTATATATATATACTTCGCTCCTCCACTCCTTTTAAGCTCTGTAGTTATTGATTCTAAGTCATTACTAAGACGTTCTATTAGTATTGCTATATGACTTGTATCTATACTAGTGCTGAGCAAAGGTTATACTCTTAGTTATTATATTATTAATAACTCTTTTGCTTCGCTAGAGATAGCATTATAATATCTATTCAGTTTATCCTTAGTAGTCGACCGAAACCCTAATAAGTACGATAATATACTAGAAGGCCTATACTAAGCTCTTGCTATAAGCTTAAAGAATGGCTCCCCTTATCACTAGGTCCTTAAAGACCCCTTGCTCTCCCCCTTAAAGAGGTGCTAGTATCACCCTTAGTACCTTTCCTACCAACTCCCTCTTAGCTAATAATAACGGCCTTGAAGTTACTATATTATAAGCTGAATTAGACTCCTTATAGGCACGCCTTACGTCTATAGCAGATAAGTGCGATAGGCATAGCTATAAGCTAAGTTCTATATACTAATAATTGATCGATTGGGAAAGAGATCTAGATAACCTTCGAAACGCCTTTAAAGGTATCCTTAAGTCAATTGAGAAAACCCTAGCACTAGAACGATACCCCTCTAGTTCACCTACGCGCCCTTAGCGCTTTATAGACTTCGACTTACTTCCTTCTATTTCTTTTGCTATGCGTAGTAAGCGATGCGATAATTAAGACGATCCTTCTTCTGCTTCTTTTAACTGATATACTACTAGTTTACCTTTAGCTTAGCAGCTAAGCCTCCTTTGTATTTATAATATACTAAACCTTATTTAGAAACTGTTTAATAGCTATAATTATTGCGCTAAATACTAGGAGGCTTGCGTACTTAATAATTTAGAGCTTTACCACCCCTACTTTTATAAGGAATAGGCCTAGCTTAACTACGTTTTAGATTAGACTAAAGGTATAGCTAGGGACTAGCTAACCCCTTAGGTACTTAATAAAGACGCCTATATCACTGTTGAAACCTTAGTAAGTCAACTTGCTAAGTTTTTAGCTAACCTAGCGGAATGCAAAGAAGCTGAGATCGAGTTTACTGCCCTTTATATAAAGGCTAATGAGTCATTTTAGGAGTTCTACCTTAAGTTCTCCCGATTGGCCGCTATAGCAAAGATTAATAATAATAGTCGACTTCGTAGCGCCCTTAGGGAGGCGATCCTAAAACGCCTCTATACTCCTCTTATATAGAAGTGGCATAAGACTAGGATATTAGATAAGTGGGTTACTGCCATTTAATAAGAAGACGCTAGATAGCGCGCTAAGAGGACGCTATATAGTTAGATACGATATAGAAAGAGATTAGGTATTAAAGCTAAAGCTAATTCTAATAAAAATGCCTAATAAGAAGACGCTAATAAATCAAATTCCTTATTTAAAAGTCGATCCGAATCCTATTTAAATCGACCTTAGTATAGTACCCCTGGCCCCGGTTTCGCTAAGTCCGGAACCCCCTCTTTTCTTCTATATTGGACCGATACTCCTAGCGCTCCCCCTCCTTTAGCTAATTGAAAAAATCAGTTTAATAAGCGGCCGAAATCCCTTTCTATTACCCTTAGGTATTATAGCTCTTGTATTAATAAGCTAAAGTATAATAATAACCAAGATTAGGAAGGTAGTAAAGAAGAGGACCCTAAGGCCGAATAAGATAATAGTAGCGCTCCCCTTTCCCCTCTGACTCTAAGGGAAAACGCCCTTGCCTAAGTAAAGCCTCCTTCTTAAGCGTTCTTTAAGATATGCGGTACTTTGACTTAAGAAACCTCCTTAGTAGTAATTCGATAATAAAACAGATCCTACTCTTAAAGAATGGTATTTCTTATAAGGTATCGGCATTAATCGATATAGGCGCTAATAGGTATACTTTAATTGATTTAGCGTTATTTAAATCTTTATCTTTTTTCCTTAAACCTTTGATTCGAATACTCCTTATACCCTTTCCGATTAAGGGATATAACGGCTCTTAGGGTAATACTATTACTTATTATATACTGCTTAATCTTTATATTAACTAGTGAATTCAATCTTTTACTCCCTTTCTTATTACTAACCTTGGCAACTATAAAGTGATTTTAGGATAAGCCTGGCTTAAGGAGTATAAAGTTTCTATTAATTATGCTTTTTGTAAGCTTATCTAGCCCGATTCTTACTTGCCTACTATTACTTTTATTAAAAATATCGAAATTACTAATACTAAGCTATGCAATTTGGATTGATATTACTAGTAAGATACTATTCAATGCAACGCAGTACTAGAACGCTCCCTCTCTAAGTATAAGGCTCGGCGCTAAGAAGTCCTTTCTTAGCTCCTTCCTCTTATATTACCTCCTATTTTAATTAAATACTCTTTTACCTCCGATTCTACCCTGACTCCTCCCTAAGTTAAGGGTAATACCTTTTTTAAGGACTACTCCTATAATATATTAATTATAAAGCGAGAGCTTAATGCGATTAAGCCTAACTCGGCTCCCTCCCTTATTTCGGCCTTAAAATGCACTTATAAATAGATAGCAAAGTATAAAATTCCCCTTTCTTCTTTAAATATATACGCAATTTCAGCTTATACTTTTTATATAATAGCTAGGAATTAGCAAGGTGCAGAGCTCTTTAGCACCTCGTTTTATAAAATTGATCGATTGATTTAAGATAATTAAGAAAGTCAGACCTAATAGTAAGAAACCGACGCCCTTTTAAACCGCTTTTGAAATAGAAAGGTATTAGTAGCCACTCTAACTGCCCCCTTTAAACCAGTCGAAAAACCGATTCCAGCCGCTTATAAGGAGTATTAATATATATTCTCGAAAGCCGCTTCTAATGCGCTGCCGCCCTATCGACCCTATGATTATAAAATCGAGCTTATAGCTGAAGGTGCTTAAAAGGCCCTTTAATACTCCCCCTTATATAAGATGTCTATACTTAAGCTAGAAATAGTAAAGGCGTACCTTATCAATAATCTTAATAAAGGATTTATCGAGGCCTCCTCTGCCCCCTACGCTACGCTAGTACTATTTATAAAAAAGGCCGATAGCTCCTTACGATTCTGCATTAACTACCGTATGCTTAATAACCTCACTTATAAAGATCGATACCCTTTACCCTTAATCGATAAGACCTTAGCTCGATTAGCTAGCGCTTAGATTTTTATAAAGCTTGATATACGGTAGGCCTTCTACCAGATCCGAATAGACCTCGATTCTAAGGAGCTTATAACCTTTAGAACTCAGTATGGCGTATATAAGTGCAAGGTGCTCCCTTTTAGCCTTACTAATAGCCCTGCTACCTATTAGAGGTATATAAATAATGTTCTTTTCAATTACTTTAATAATTTTTATATAGCCTACTTAAACGATATCCTAATCTATTCTATTAACCGACTTAAGTATAAATCATATATATTATAGGTACTTTAGCGATTATCAGATATAGGACTTTAAGCCGACCTAAAGAAGTGCGAATTTAATATTATAGAGATTAAGTACCTTGGCTTTATAATTACTACTGAAGGCGTTTAGGTTAACCCTAATAAGGTAGCGGTAGTAAAGAACTGGACCTACCTCTTTACTATTAAGGGTATTTAGTCATTCCTTGGTTTTTATAATTTTTATTAACATTTCATTTGAGATTATAGTCTTATTGCTGCCCCTTTAGTGCACCTTGATAAGAATAACGTTCCCTTCCGGTTCACTTCCAAATGTAAGCAGAGCTTCCTATAGCTGCAAGAAGCTGTAATACATATACTGATCCTTTAGTATTATAGGCAAGATCTCCCTTATTTGCTGGAAACTAATGCCTTTAATAGTATAGTTGCCTTTGTATTATCGCAGTAATATAAGTCCGAATGGCTTTTAGTTGCCTATTATAGCAAAACTATAGTACTAGCGGAGCTTAATCATGCTATATATAATAAGGAAATGCTAGCTATTATTCGATCTTTTAGCCATTTTAAAGCTAAGCTTGCTAGAGCTCCCTATTAAATCATAGTATATACGGACTATAAAGCGCTTAAGTACTTTATAACTACGAAAAACCTTAGTTCTCGATAGGCCTGCTGGGCCGAGCTTCTCTCCGAATATAACTTTATAATTACCTACCGCCTTAGCTTATAAAATCCCCTTGCCGACGCCCTGACTCGCCGCGTCGACGAATTAAAAGATTAGAATATAATAAAACGCAATAACTGGCTTATAACGTTATTGCGCTAGGATTAGATTAACCCTTGTATCATCTCCGAGGAGCTTTGTAAATAGACTATAGCTAAGAACTTAGTCTCGATCGAAGAAATCTCGACCTTCTCCTTTGCTTTTCGCATTATCAACCAAATACTAGTCGCTAATCGATAATATAAGCCTTATTAGGTTTATCGCTAGGCAGCCCTCTATAACACAGCCGGTACGGCACCAATTAAGGCTAACCCTTGGACGATGGAAGGAGATTTGCTTCTCTATTAAGGTAAGCTAGTAGTACTAGATATAGATCACCTTTATACGCTACTTATATAGGAGGTCTATGATCAAATCGCTACTACGCACCTTAGCGTATGTAAAACCTATTAGCTCCTTTCCTTATAGTATTACTAGCTGAACCTATGCTAGTACGTTTTATAGTACTATGAAAACTGCCATACCTGCAGATAAAGCAAAGTCCCTTATAATAAGAAACCTAGTCTACTCTAACCCTTCCTAGTACTGAGCCGACCTTAGGAGTATATAACTATAGACTATATAAGTTTTAATAAAGATAAATATAGCTATAATAACGTTCTTATAATTATCGACCGATTTAATAAGCAGGCGATATCAATTCCCTACCGAAAGGCCACCGATTTACGCTAGCTAGCCTAACTCTATATATACTATATATATTGCTAATTTAGTCCCCCCTTGATAATTACCTCAGACCGGGGCCCTTAATTCATTTCTAGCTTTTAGAAAGCTTTTACTTCTGTTTTAAGTATAAAACTGACCCTCGGCTTGGCCTACTACCTTTAAACCGACGGCTAAACCGAAAACTACAATTAGTACCTTACGCAACGCCTTTGCCCCTTTATTAGCTACTACTAAGACGATTAGAGCGAATTCTTGCCTATAATGGATTTCGCCTAGCTAACTCTCCTTTATAACTCCCTTAGTGGCTTATTGCCATTCGAGGTAGTATATAAGTACGCTCTACGTACTAATTGGGACTAGAAGCTTAATGTACCTAATTCAGAGTCCCCTTTTTAAAAACTTAATTAATAAGACGCCCTTAAGTACTCTATAAGACATTATAGAGCTTAGACCCTTGCTAAATCTTATATCCTTAAGGCCTAGGAACGTATGCGAAACGCTACTAATACCTCTTGCCGCCCTACTACTTTCGAAGTCGGCGATTAAGTATACTTAGATATGCGTCCCTACCCTATAAATAGGCCTTCTAAAAAGCTTAGCTATCCTAGAGCTAGCCCGTTTGAGATAGTAGAGAAAGTATTTAGTTTATACTAATTGAAGCTACCTAACTTTATAAAGGTATATAATATCTTCTACTTAAGTCGCCTTTAAAGGGACCCTAGTACCCCTTTAGATAGTCAAGTAAATAAACCCCCTTCTGCTATTAATATTATAAGAGAATAAGAATATAAAGTAAAGAGCCTGCTTATAGTATAAAAGTAAGCCGGTACGCTTATATACCGCGCCTTATAAGTTGGCTGCGATATTGATTTAAAATAGTACCTAGCCTCTAATTTCATATATATGCTATTTAAGCTTTGCGAATTTCACTTGAAAAATCCAGACCTCCTGGGCCTACCTATAAGGCTACCTAATTGGATATAGGCCTATACTAATAGTATAGATGATTATAATAAAATAGGTGATAATAAACCTATAGTTAGACGCTTAAGGACGAGCTTTTTTCGAAAGGGGAGGTGATATAACGGATTGTCATTATATATAGGTTATACCCCAGTTGGTACCTAGTTCGGCTACGCCTTAGCGCGTAACCCGCTTTCCTTTATATATATATACTTCGCTCCTCCACTCCTTTTAAGCTCTATAGTTATTGATTCTAAGTAATTACTAAGACGTTCTATTGGCATTGCTATATGACTCGTACATATACCAGTGCCGAGCAGAGGTTACACTCCCAGTCGTCACAAATACTAGGTATTAAAGGCAGTTGTTGTAGAGACCTGGAAGTGGAGGATCTCGTAACATAGGTCACATGGTCAGATAAGGGTCGAAGGGGGTATATATAGGACTACTATTATACTTAAAGATAGCGCGCAATGCCAACTACCTATTCTACCTCCAACTAGTGAATTGTCTTAGTTCTTATCTTCGGAGAGCCTGCTTATAGTGCTTCCTCCCTCTTTGTCTTTAGTCTTTACGTAGGCCTATTCTTAGGTGTTATTCCTACTCCCTCTTATATTAGTGACCTACGCAAGGACGATTCCTTTAAGATTTCGTCTTTATATGACTTCTCCTTTTGATTCTCTTAGTTCGTAAATAAGAGATCAACCTTTTAAAAAACCCCTCTTAAGATAATAATCATTCAGTTATTTATAACTATTAGTTGTCATTCCTCTATTATCGACCTTGCAATCACTTAATTATTTGGAACTATCGATTGCCACTCTCTACTATTAATAACCTCAGATTTTCCCTTTTCGGCTCTGCTTCGAAAACCCCTATTTTCTTCCTTAACTCTAAGATTTTCGGAATTTTCGGCTTCCTAATATAAAAAGTTTGGCAAACCCTATAATAGCAATCTTAAATAGCAGTAGTTTCGAGTACTTAAGTAATATTAAGCGCAAACTCTAACTAGAAGTATCTCCTTAAAATCTTTAGAAATTCAAATCTAATAATTCAACCGCTTTAATTTAATAGAACTTTAAAAACTGCCTTAGAATTATCTCTAAAGACCCTTTTATTCTAAGGACTAATAGGAATTGTCTTAAAAGCTAAGATAAATCTTTCTTAAAAACTTTATCTTAGAAATTAGTCTTTAACTTAATAAACCTTTTCTTACTATTAGTAATTGCAATACCCTTATTTATTGCTTTATACCTATTAAAGAAGTCTTAGCGAAGTATAAATAAACTTTCTATAGAAACCGGATTTTCAATCTTAAGCTAGGCCCGCGAGTAGGAATATAAAAATGCAATTTTACATACCTTAAGTTCTTTATCTTTACCTTTAGCAACTGCACTTGCTTTTTCAATATTAATACTTAAAAATATTAAAAACGTCAATTTTGAACCTCCTTTTAACCCTTTGCCCAAATCTTTTCAAGCTTGCCTTAATCACTTTAAGATTGATTCGGATTTTGAAAACTCTTTGAAATACCTTAAGCCTTATATTCGACCTAGATCCCTCCCTCCTATTAAAACGAATAAAGTAATAATAGCCGCCTTTAAAGCTATTACTAATCATTTTCCCCTTCTTAGTTCCCTTAGCACTCCTTATTTCATTAGAGCTAATATTACTAATTTCCTTAAATAATATAAAGAGACTTATTATAATTTTAGTATTAGATATAATAAGATAATCAATTGACTTTCCTACTATTGCAACTAAACTAGTAAAGATATTATCAAATCTCTACTTAAGTGGAAGCTTCGCAAGTCTTAGGAACTACTTATTAAGGCTCTTAAAGCTGAATTTCAGGAATTTAATAGATAGCAGATTCGCAATACTCTAGCCTTTCTAAAGGAGTTTATTCTTATTATACGCACTCCTAAGGAACTTAAGAATTACTATCGGACTTTTACTTATATATTGAACGCCTTAATTAGCTAGAAAATACTTAGCAAAGTTGAAAGAGGCCGCCTTTTCTTACTTAAATTACCTATTGGCCTTTGTAATAAAATTATTAAGAATTTTAGGATCGATAAGCAAGACCCTATAACTTTTGCCTTATTTAAGGAATTCTCGGCCTTTGCTTTGAAATCAGATCTTAATAAGAGAACTATTAATGCTATAGAATAGGAAAAAGCCCCTACTCCCTCTTATACTAAAGACCTTAAGAGCTTAATTTAAAAACACTTAAAGGCTTTAGAAGTTATAGAAGAGGCAAAGAGAAATCCAGTAGTAATTCCCTTTACTTGCGGTCCTAGCCTAAGAGTAAAATCTGCCTTAAAAATCAAGGAACTCAAGGCCTAGTTTTCTAAACTCTATATCTAATATTTAGAAACCTTAATCGAGAGCCTTCTTTAGGAAACTTATCGCACCCTTTAATTTGGTAATCGATAGGCTCTAGAGGGTAAAAACTAGTACGCAAACCTTAAATACCCAAATCTAACTTCCCTTAAGTTGAATAAGCAAATTGCTACCTTAGAAAGGCTTGATAATCGTATATAGCTATATTAAAGAAATTCCTAGATTATTAGTCGAATTTTATATAAAGCTTGGATTTTCTTTAGCAAGGACGCCTCTTAAGTTAGTTAGGGTATATATGCTTAAGATTACTTAAAATTGTCTTCGAATTTTCTTTAAAATTGCGATTTAATAGCTTTAATAACTTCGAGCTTTTGACTTGTAGTCCTAGCCTAGGAGTCGCATTACTAAAGGAGGAAAAGGAGTTTTTTATCATTTTTATTCGTTTACCACCGCCCCTCTCCCTTTTCCCCTCCTCCTTTATATATATTTCTTTAAAATTCACTCGCAGGCCCGACCTG
>JAENRP010000360.1:0-42667 GCA_024741835.1 Diplocarpon mali | reverse complement strand
ATATGCGCTTTTCACCTACGGGCCAGGCCCAGGAGTTAGAAAAAGAAACCAGCAAAACAAACAAATAAGCTATAGAATCGCAAAAAAAACAATTAAAATAGAACTAACCTAAGCGTCAGTTTTCCTTAGTTCTCTTTAAAGGATAGGGAGAACTATCATTAGATAATACTCTCTTTGCCAAACGACTACTTCTTCTTATAGCATTGCTATTAGTATCTAATAAGGTAGGTCTCGGTATGGCAGGAGCTTCTATGCTCCTTGCGGATGCTAGTATAGTATGACGGCTTCTGCTAATAGAAAGAGAGACTTATATAGTAGCATTATCGTTATTATTATTGTTATTATCCTTAAGGGAATTGTCGGTAATAGAGGAGGGAGAGGTAGGAGATTCTATAAACACTACTTCCTTAGCCTTACCCTTTAATAGATCAAGTTGTAAGCTAGGCCTAGGAGTTATATCAGGTGTCTTTATATAAGGCTTCTTAGTGCTATACTTCTTAAGGAGTATCGTCTTATTAATTATATTATCAGCTTCGATATTATCATCTATATCTTTGGTCTTTATCTAAGACTTATTGCTATATAACTATAGCTCTAGTTATTAAACTAGCTTTTAAGTACTAGCAAAATCTTTAAAAAGTTCTTATTTATACTTCTTTAGATATGCTATTAGCTAAGATACGTCTTTTATAAACAAATCCTTTATAGTCATTACTACTAATAGATCACTCTATAATTGTCTTCTTATAAGAGCGTCTGATAGTAGACTACCTTTTATTATACTAAGTGTTATATAAAACTTAGCTAAGGCTTCTCTAGCAATATTCTATCTTACTATGCTTAGTTTCTTTATGCAAATGGAATCGATAATGAATTCTTCTAAGTTAGCGCTATTCTCAAGTGATTTATTGCTAATAACTTCTGTATAATTATTACTAATAGCGAGAAAACCACCCTTTTTAAGTTTTCTATCAGAATCTAAGTTAATAAAGGTGCCTTGTCTTATAAATACTAAGAATAGAGTAGTCTTATTAGAGATATACTCCTTTAGAATTATTCTATCTTTAGTATTTAATTCTTTCTATTAAGCTGCGCTTTATGCCAGATTTAATAAGATCTACTAAGAGTTCTTAAGGCGATAGGGTATAAGTATAGATGACTTATAAGACTTTTCCTATATAGCAAATTCTCCGGTCGATTATTTAGCTGCTAGAATCATATAGTAGTCAATAGTTCTATTATTAGGTGGATTAACCTACGAGCTAGGCCTAGGAGTCAATCTTACGAATCTTATATTAGCGTTAATCTTAGTAGAAACAATTTGCGAATAGTAGTTAATACCTATAAACTATATAAGCTTAGGATACGCTACTAGCTTATATAAAGAATTATAATAAGTTAATAGAGCACTAAGATATAGACTATAGTGCATCCTTAAGGTCTGCTATATCAAGCTATAAGTCATATTATAAAGGAAGGCAGAAGGGGGACTTGGCTTCTTATCTAAGGTCCGGAAATGGTATCGGTACATTTCTAGCTCCTCTTATGCTAATGTTAAAAATGAATTCTTTCTATAATTATTATAACTATGCGTGCGTATAGTACTTAGGAAAGCGCAGCTGAATAATTTAGGTATATTTAAAAAACCTTTGCTATAAAGTAATATTAGGTTATTACTAGTTAGTATAGTACTATATTAAGCGGGAGTCCAGGCGATATTATAGAATAATTTCAAAGCTTTAGGCTCTACCTTAAACTTAGCAAAACCTAATAATACATCTTTCTTAATCTAGCTTGCTATTCTATTACTAGTAGCTACAATTGCATAATTCCCTAGGTATAGTAAAAACAACTTTAGGTCGAGTGCAGTGCAAAATTTATATATATTAGAGGAAACTTGCTTATTAGTCAGAGATACCGTTATTAGCCTATAATATTATATATATTATCGTTTATATAGAGTATAAAATTTTTCGAAACTAAAGTCCTTAAACATCCCTATTACAAATTTGCTCAATCGTATCTTCATCTTTAGTATTATCGCAATCTTGAATCTATTGCTATATTAAAGTATTATCTTAATATTAAAGGGAACTTTATAGCACTCTATAGATATGATTATTATACTATTTTCTAGCTTTTCTTTAAGGATATAGTAGTCGCCCTTTGATTTCTTATACTTAATAAAGAAATGCATAATATTGTTTATAGAAAATTCGTCTTATTATAGCTTTATGATTTATTTAATAGCTCTTGCCATCGCTTCCTATATTAGCAAAACTTCTCCCTGACCTTCCTTTTTCAAACGCTTTATTATTAACTTATAGAATTTTAAAACAAATTTTTATAAGTCTTCGGAAAAGGTTTATATAATATCGGCTGTATCCTTCTTAATATTATTAAAAATTTCCATTATATTAGTAATAGGGTTATTCTCTTTATCTATCAGATCATCTTTAGAGTCTATATTATTATATATTCTAACCTATAGGCCAGGCTTATAAATTAACTTCTTTACTACTGGTATTCTAGGTATTTAAGGCATCTCTAGGAACGGTGAATCAAACTCGTCTGAGTCTAATGATTAATAATCGCAATAGTTAGCTATTTGAGTTCTAAGTATTATAAGCACCTCCGGCTTAAGGATATCCTCCTTATATAGTACTTCCACCTATAGGCCGGGCCTACGAGTCAAATTTTACTTATTAGTTAAATCTTCTAAAGGTAGTAGCATTTTCTAAGCGGTAGGTATAATAAACTCCTATCTTTCTATCTTATTATTGAAGTAGTTTATAGTATACTCAACTAGATAGATCATCTTTTCCTTTATAATAAGTAAACTATATTATAACTATTGCAAACCGAGGGTATCTAGAACTATTTAGTCTAGTAATGCAATATTATTATACTAGAAGGGGCTGTCCTTTATAGTCTAAATAGCAGAGTAGATAATAGTACTTGAGAAACCTATAAATTTTCTACCTCGCGTACTATTTCCCTGCAGCTTTTTCATACCCTCTTAAATAGTGAAATAATTCAATACCTATATAGCCTTTGCTATTAGTTAATATATCTTAAAAATTTTGCCGAGCCCTTGTAAGGCGTTATTAGCGGTAATATCAATTATAAAGTATATTTGAAAAAGTGTACTATAGGTGCTACTTATAAACTGCAATAACCTTTTTATACACTTATTTTTCTTATCTCAATTCTTTTGAAATAGATCAACTGAATTAGCATACCTTTAATATTCCTATAGGAATTTTTCACAATCGATTCCCTTTATCTTAAGCTTATTCTTAAGAAAATCATCGAAGCCTAAAAATCCTTCTTTAACTATAGAGATTCTATAGTTCAATACTTTAATAGATAAGTTTAGGAATACCTATTATTCTATTTTACCTAATATTTTATAAGTACTTACTATATCTTCTAATGATCTTAATAACTTGCCCTCTTATAAAAAGCCACCCTCTAACATTAGCTTATTACTAGTAGTATTTATTAACTTGCTGCCTAAGGCAATAACTGATATATTCTTCTTAAGTATGGCTTTCTTATTTGAGCTTAATAGTGCTATAATGAATTAGTCGGCAGGGGGGTAGCTCTAAATAAAGAGATGATTATTTAAGAAAGATTAACAATATAGGAGGCCTATACTAGAAAAGATTAATAATAGAAAGACAATAATAGTAGTGCTAGTATTATAGGTCTAATAGGGTTGTAGAGAAAGTAAAAAAAAGTAAAATCGTTGTATAGGAAGAGGCTTATTTATAGAGTTTAGAATCGCGCTAGTATATAAAGGAAAAGTGGGCATAATAAGCTTAGAAGTAGGAACAAAAGTAGGGTATAACGCATATAAGGACCTATAATTAGTAAATGATAATTCTTTAAAGGTAAGGATAACATTTCAAAGGTAAGCGTTAGAAAGTTGTATATAAAGGAAATAATCAAAGGGTAGATCATATAAAGAACGAAGTAGAGTAAAGAATATATATAGAATAGAATAATAAATAGAGAATAAAGAGGTGTAAGTATATAGAAAGTAGATAATCTTAAAAAAATTCAATATCTAATTTGCAATTTCTTTAAATGGTTTTCAAAGGGGGAGTAGACTATAATTCTCTAGATTGAGTCGACTTAATTGTCAGTTCTATTATCACTTTAGAGTCTTCTTCTCTTATATTAGTTCTTATTTCTTAGCGATTTCTTAGCTTTAGGAACCTTTTTTAAAGGATCTTCTATTAGTACTCCTAGATTTGGTAACCGAGGTTCATCCGAACCTTCTCGTAGGCTTAAGCTAGCCGAGTCCAACCTCACTCGCAGGCCGGGCTCGCGAGTCAGTCTTAGCGTTTCTAAACTTAAGGGTAAAAATAGGGGATTAGTTCCTAAATCAGGGTCTAATATTATACTAGCGTCTTAGTTCGTCTCTTTTTCGAATTTTCTTATAATAATACCTTTATCAATTAGTGCATTAGGCTCTTAGATAGTATTTACTTTATCGCATTATCTTTAAGACTTAAGTCTATAAAGAAGCGACTTAGTGTTTATAATATTTATCTAGGCTTTAATAAGGGCATTAAAGAGCTTCTGATTATATTTTATAAAGTGGATTTTCAATTCGTCTTTATTAAGAAGAAACAACTCTTATACTTCGATTATAACTGATAGATCTGTCTAAGAGCGTCGATTAATAATGGCTTTAAAGAGGCTGCTATAGTTCTTAAGATGAAAAGCTGCCTTAAAAGGTGCAGTAGTCCTACTTGTATTAATCTATCGAAGTACTAGAGGTTACTTTAAAGTAGAAACTAAAAAGATAAGATTGGAGATTCGAGTCTCATTTTCTAAGGTGTTTTTATCGCAAATGGCTATATAATTATTGCAAAAGGTTATAAAACCACTAGTCCTATAAGGATTGTCCAAAAGCATTTTAAAAAGGTATCCTTATTTTATTATTACTATAATTGGATTGCTATTATTAGTAATAGGTCGCAAGATCTCCTTTCGCTTTAATTTTACAGTTATTTAAGCTAGTTGAGATTTTGAACTAAGTGCTTAAGAAGTCTATCGACTTATCTTCTTTATAGATAGAGTGAGTTTTATACTCGATTAAGAGCCGACCTACCTATTAAGGCTTTTAGAAGCTGGCCCTTATTCGATTAGTAAGATCTGATAATCTAAGACTTGCTTTTTAATAAAATTGACTTATAGGCCAAGACCGCAAGTGAAAATCGGAATTTCTTTATTAGTAGCACTTATATCTCTCTTTATCGAAACGACTTAATTATAAAGACTAAGGCTAATCAATTAGGGAGGTTCGAGGTAGGCTATAAGCTGATAGGTTCCTCTACTTCTTGCTATTATAACTAAGAGGTAGAGTCTATAGTACATTCGAAGGACTTATTAAGTGAGATTGAATATTATATTATAAAGAAAATAAGAAGGTATAAAGGTCGCGCTATCTATAAGGTAGAAGTAATAAAGATACATCTTTGCTTCTTATCTTATAATAGAGAGGAATGTATTTATAAAAGCACTATCATTAGTAGTAAAATTGTCGGTTAGGAAGCGGCATCCGAAGGGTTTAGGCATTACAATTGACCCTTCTTCCTCTATTTCCTCTTACTGTTTATTATTTAGCAATATTGATAAGAAGGAATTATTCTATTTAATTGGCTTTAATGCCTTTAAGGCTTTAGGATCAGCCCTGAATTTTATAGCACTTAAAGATGCCTCTATTATTAATAGGTTGGATTTGCGTATCCTTAAAGAGACGAAGAATTAATTATTAAAGTGGATTAGAAAAAGATCAATATCTTCTGCTATATAGAGAAGTTTGAGGTATTTAATGATTTCGTTAATATTAAATCCTTTATAATTAAGACTATAGTAAATCGAAAGAGAGCGAATATAAAAGTTGCAAAGTCTTCTTCCTTCGATTCCTACGCTAGGAAGATACTATCGAAAGCGAGTTTTTATTATAAAGGACACTTGAATATTATATCATTCTTTAAGTTTAAGGTTGAGAATAACCGATTGAGGCATATTGCTATAATTACAAATGTCTTAATTAATAGATTCCTCTTCGCGTTCTCTTTCTTGTAAGATAAAATAGTCCTACTTAGCATTTAAAAGACTAGGTTCTTAACTTTTATAATTATTAAAGAATTGAATAATATCTATAAGGGTAAATTCATCTAGGATAAGCTATTGAATCTATCTAATAGCTCTCTTAGTTATCTTTAGAGTAGGAGGAATAGGGTCTTCCCTTATATTATCGTTTTTAAATCGATTGCATATAGATATAAAGAAGTTAAGAACTAGCTCCTTTAAGTTATTAGAGAAGGAGTTTAAGCAAGCGCGCAATCCTTTGGTTTTAAATTGCAAATTAGCTAAGGTGGCTATCGAACGATCTATCCTTTTTAAAGGTTGAGCTAAAATTGATTGTTTAGCTAAAGGAGAGTCCTTTGAAGATTCCGAAAATTCCAAAGAGGCTGCGCTAAGCGTTCGAGCAGTCTATTCGGCAGCGGTTTTTAGAATTATTTTAATAAAAGGCAGGTTGGGTCCAGTTTTAAAATTCTCATTTCTAACTCCTAATCTAAGACCGCGAGTTAAATTATATAGTTCAGTGCTTATTATATCTTTAGGTTAAGAGGCGAATTTCAAAGTAGGCTTAATTATAAATAACCAATTCTCTTCTTTATTATTAAAGAAATCTTATCTAAACTCTAGTATAAGAGTCTAGTTTTCTTTTAAAATAAGCAAACCATAAGTAGAAGCGCAGAGCCTTAGCATATTAACAATAGTACTATTAGATAGGGTAATATCTATAGCCTAATTTGATCTTTTTATAACTCTATTAACTATTATAAGTACTGCATTAGATAAGCCTATAAATCTGCGACTGCGAATTCGATTGCCTTAGAATTTTGCTACTCCTTTTTAAATGATAAAGAAATTAAGAATTTGAATAGCTCTAGCTATAGGAGTGTTTTCCTCAAGAATTTTTAATAATACTCGCCTTCTATTATTAGAATCAATATTTATTAGGAAACGTGAACGAAATAAAAGTCCTCTCTTATTAGTAGCTAAATTATCCAATTGTTAAATAGATTCTTCCCTTTTATCTCGGTCTATTCTAAAAGTATTAACCAAGGTCATATATTAATTTGCATTAGCTAAGAATTCCTCTTTAGAGATTCCCTTTAGTCTTAATTCTTCGATTAAGAAGTCGTCAAATTAGAGAATTCCAAAGGCCATCTGGGTTAAAAGGTTACTAATAGCATTCGCGTAAGTTAAAAGGAGTTTTTATTACTTTATATTTCCTAAGGCTGCGTAGGTCGATTTGAAGTTCTCTAATAATGCAATAGCTCTACTATCCTAAGAGAAGTTTATAACTAGTGCTTATTTATCCCTTATCGCAGCAGATAAAACCATTTGTAAGTTCTTTAAAGGTATATTACTTATAAAAGATAGGGAGTATAAATAAGAGAGTTTAATAGGGTATAAGAATTAAAAGGGCATATAAGCTGCAATAGGTTTGCTATATATATATTAAGGAAATTGGACTTTTTATTTATTATTTAAGGAAAGTAATAGGAATATTATAATTAAAGGCTAATATTAAGAATATAAAATAAGTTAGAGTAGGTAAGAATTTAAGGTGATCCTAAAAGATCTATATCTTAAATAATAAAGGAGGCGACCTTATTGAAAATATAAAAATAAGGATTAGAGGAAGGTAAGACAATTGATAGGCTAGGAAATCGTTTAATATTCCTACTTACGTTCTTCGGATATTTTAAGAATAATAACTTAAGGTCGCGATTAGTTAGGTATTTTGATATTCTTTACTTATAGGACCGGCTTATAGGTTAAATTAGAAAAATCTTAATCTTTATCTAAGGGTTTAAAATTGCTTATATCGCCGTCGGTTCCTATAGAAGATTCGGAGGTTGTATCAATTTCTGATTTGTCTTTTAAAGGGAATAAGGTCTAGTCGTATTAATAAAAGTACTTTAGTCGGTTGGCTGCAAAGGTTCCTTTAATATCGACTCTATTAAGTTCCTAAAGAGAATAGTATCCCTTTTCTTCCTACTTAAACTTAACCTTAAATAGATTAAGCTATTAATAGTTAAGTTTAGTATCTGCAGATATATTAATACTTCTTATAATATTATAGATTAAGATAAGATTATCTTTTTAAATAAGGTGCGTTTTAAGTACTTTAAAAGCAGCCTACGCTTCCTTAGCTTTTTCCTAATATTATTTCTTTCGCAAAATGATTTCCTTTATATCTATATCTTAGAGCTTAAGTTATCGGCATCTTATTATAAGCAAATCGGAACGGTTTCGAATTTGATTATAATCGAACAATCTCTAAATAGGCTATTAGGATTCAAAAAGGAGCTATACCTCTTTGCTATAGATAAGGAAGAATGATATAACTCCAGTTGGTTTATAGATTATCGTTCGATAAGCAAAGAGTATTTTATAAAAGTGTTTTATCTAATCCTTAAATCCTTTATAAGTAACTTTGGATAGACTATTAAGAATATTATAGTATCTTTATTCTACTACTCTATTAGCTTTCGAGTTATACGCTAAGATTTGAACCTATTTAATGCTATATTTTTATAAGAAAGCTTTAACTACTCCTTTGTTTTTAAGGCCTCTATTAATAGTTAATCTGCTAAAAAGTCTATAGTAATAGACTACGTCTTCTTAAAGGAACTTTGCAATAGATTTAAAGTTAGCAGATTTTAAAGGTCGTCCTTTAGGCTATCTTAATAGGTCTTCCTTTATTAAAATAAAATATATTATCCTATTCTTAATAGTTAATACTTATATAATATTAAGGCTGACTTTGTAAAAAAGGCCTAATAGCTAGGTTAGGAATAAGGGATTTTCCTTACAATTAGGTTTTCGTTTTTAATAAGGGACGCAACTCTTTACAAAAGCTTTATAGTCCTTAAAAGAGCCTTTCTAAAAGAATTTTCTTAAGAGTTAGTAGTAAGTAGACTTAGCTCCTTAATAGCCAGTTTCCTTATAAATATCCTAGATAGCCTTAGCCCTTAGTTTTTCGTCATTTAAGTAGAATTATATAAGGAATAAGTTATCGCTCCTTTTAAATAATCGTCTTCCTTATATTAGATAAATTAAAGCTTTAGCTTTGAATTTCTAAAAATCCTTAGGAGTAACTGTCTTTAGTCGTTTAAGCGTGATTAAAAACTTTGCGATTTCTTTAAAGTTACCTAAGTAGTTAGGTGATAAAATTCTCTTATTTGACTCGCAGGCTAGGCTTGCGAGTCGAGTCCCTTTAAGGCGATATATTAATAGATAACTAACTTCATTTTCTACCTACTTATTAATATCTATTTTATCTTCTTTAATCAAATCAAAGGGGTAGGGCCGAGTTCTTCTTAAAAGGCCGTTAGTAGTAGTGTTTTTCATTCTTAGAATATATTTGACTTTAAAGTCTATTAGTCTTATTTAAGCAATCTATTTTATTAGTAAGGCTTTTAATAGGTCGCTTATAGCTCTATTCAGTTATTCTACTAGCACTTTAGTATCGGTTTTAAGAATAAAGTAAGTGCTATAGAAGTCGCTTCTTATCTTTTTCATCGCCTTTAAGGCGCCTTTGCATTTTTATTTAATAGTATTATACTTTGTCTCTATTGGATTCTAAAGACCACTTTTAAAGCAAGCTAGATGTCTTTTCTATTAGCTATCAGCTTATTAAAGGACGGCACCCTATCTAATTAAGCTTATGTCAACTATTAGTATAATTGGCCTAGCGTCGGCTCTATAGTCTATTTTAATTAGATAAGGCGCTTTAAGCAACGCTTGCTTCAGTTGTTTTATAGCCTCTATTTAGGGTTTCTCCTACTGAAACTCAGCCCCTTTCCGAAATAAGGAGTAAATAGGTGCTGCCTTTTTAGTAAAATCCTTGATCTAGATGCGATAGTATACTATAATACTAATAAACGCGCGAGCTTCTGCTATATTATTATACCTCTTCTATTTGTCGATTTTAAGTACTTTAGCCCTTTAAGGACTTCGGCTATTAGAATTAGTAATAAAACTAATAATTTCTATCGATAGAAGATAGTATTATAACTTTAGACTAACTATTACTCTTGCCCTTTCGAATTATATAAGTACCTAGTCTAAGTTCTAAATGTGTTTCATTATGAATTGCTATATATTAAGGAGAACTTCTTTATAGTTATAGAATAATCTTAATCCTTTTACTCCTATATCGTTTATATAAAGGAGCGCAATATTAAGTATATAATCTACTAATATCTTATAGATTACTCAGATAAATTGAGCGATCGAATTTATAGCCCCTTAAGGTAATCTTATCATTTAAAGTAGTTTAAGAGGGGTTTGAATTGCTATTATATCTCTCGATTTAATATTAAGAATAAATTGGTCATATCTAAAGAAGAAGTTAATAAGAGAGCTATAGGTTAATCTTGCAAATTCATTTAAGAACTCATCTATATTTAAAGGAACGTTAGTATCCTTAACTATTACTCGGTTCATCTCTACTACTACTATTATTAGTCTATAAGTTCCCTTCTCTTTCTTAGTAATTAAAAACCATTTATTCTTATAAGGGCTATTATAGAACTCGAGAATACTTTGCTTTAGCCTATCCTTTAATATTTCGATTACCTTTTCTTAAAGAGCTTTAAGGACTTCGAATGTTTTCTCTTACTAGGCTTTATAAGGTATTATCTTAATCTTAATATAAGGCGTGACCTCTTTTCGAATCTGGCCAAGTTCTATCTAGTCAAAAGCTAAGGCGTCCTTTCGATTTATTAAGGTTTTATAAAGTAGTTTGCATTCTTATTCTATTAAGTCATCTCTAATTTTTAGTATATCGAAATGTTCTTTTATTAGCTAATATCCAATAGGTTTATTAAAAAATCTGCTTATAATAAACTTATCGAATTTGCTACCTAGCTTTAGAGGTCGAAGCTTCTTATCTTATTCAAATTAATTATCTAGTCCTTTAAGCTTTAAGCCGTTAGAGATTCCCTAATCTACCGGTCGTACTTTATCAGCCTTGCTCTTATATATAGTTCGAATATTAGCTAATACTATACTTCTTTACTTCTTTCCTTTTTTATCAAATCTTGCGAAACGGTCCGAATTTTCCTTTTTAAAAATAAATAAAAGATTTTCTAAATTATTAATTTAAAGTGCGTAGATAGAAATATTATTAGTAATTTTATTGTTTTTCATTTGCAAGTCCGGCCTATAAGTGGTTTTTAAGTTTTTCAAAATGATTAGTGAATTATCGAAATTTATAAAACAAACTCTCTTCTTTACCTTATTTTTCTTTTTTCTTAATTGTTAAGCTAATAAAACGCCGATTGTACTATTTTTTAAAATTCTAAATTTGACTCCTAGTCTAGGACCGCGAGTCAAATTACTATTATTCAAAATCGGCAAACTTACCTTTCTTTTGCTATAACTCCTCGCTAGGTGCCTTCCTTTACTAGTATTAAGCCTAGCCCTTATGCTAGCTAATCGTTTCCTAAAACTTTATTTTAAAATTCAGCTATATCTCTTGCGATAACCATTTGTCTTTTTAAAGATCGATCTATATTCTAAAGACTAGCTTTTATAAGACTATCTTTAAGATAGTTAAATATTAGCTAAGATTTTAAAATAAAGGGCATTTTTAAAAGAATGTTATTTAAAGAATTCTCTATTATTAGAAAGTCAATATAATTAACAATTCCTTTAACTCTAACCTTTACGTTTTTCACCTATCTATTAAAATTGTATTTCGATCTAAAGATAGTCGAATAAATAAAGAGTCGATCGCTAACGATTATCAATCGAGCTATTTCTGCCACTTTTCTAATTATTATATTAACTTCTAAACTATAATCGATTAAAGCCTTTGCTTTAACTGATTCTTCTATTAAATAAATAATAATAGGGCTTTTTATCGCAACTGCTAAACAATTTCGATTGATATTCTAAGATATTAAAGCTATTGCTATAATATTATAGTACCTTTAAGTTCCTTCATTTTCTGCAATCTAAAGACATTTGATTAAGGTTAAGTACTTTTTAAAGTTCTTTTATATTATAATTTCCATTTCCTTATTATTATTCAAATCTTTAAAGGCAATTGGGATATACTTTCCTAGTACTTTATTAAAGCGTTTAGTTAAACTAAATAGGTCTTTAAATATAAGGTTAATTTGCTAGGCTATAATATTCTCTATGGCTTTCTCTATTGCAGTTGAACTAGCGTATTTATCGACGAATTTTTCCTATTTTAACATCTGTCTCTTTCGCTTAAGGTTAAGGGTCTGCGTAATAACTTCAACTTCTTAATCTTTAAGCTTAAAGCTATCTTTATCTATTATATCTCTAATCAATTTGTCTACTATATCGGCTTTATCCTTATCTACTGCAGTTTTAAATTGTTAAGTATCTTTTAGCGTTTGGATTCTATATTAAGATTCCTAAGTTGCACGCATTGATTTCTGGACTTTAGCTGGTTTTATTAGTATTAGGGGAGTAGTAGATTTAGAAGGACGCTAAGTATTCTAAGGGTTTTTAGATATAGAAGTAGTATTAATATCAGCAGATATATTATTATTAACCTATCCTAAGATAGAGATGCCTTTAACTTCTATAGCTGTTTGATTAAAAGCTAGGTCTTTAAGAACTCCCTTAGGTAGGTTGCTAGTTGGACTAGTATATATATAAGTTGGAATTTTAGCATTTATATCTATAATATGCTATCGTTCGACTAAATTCTTATCCTATTTCATACTATATATTATCGTTCGAATAGTCTATAACCATAAGCGATTCTGGTGCTTTTTAATAGGGATAGCTTTTAGCTTAGGATCTCTAATGCAAAGCATCTTATACTTATTAATATGCATAACCCTAGTGTTAATAAAACGATAGAAAAGAGGGCAATCGTTGCAATACTTATATAGAGCGCAATTGGGTTCTTTATTATTGCAAAAGTTGCAGGTTAGTTGTCTTCTATTGCTATTCCCTTAGTACCCTATAGTATTAATATTAGTAGAGTGCTAGTTAGGATTAATTTCTCCTTCTTTAGTTAACTATTAAGTTCTTATATTAGCTGGTTATTCCGAATAATAAGAAGCAGGAGTCTGGTAATAGGAACTACTATATTAGCTTATAGTAGTCGAGTTTTGCCTATTACTAAATTAGGGAATATGCTATTTTTCTTATAAGAGATTATTAATCCTAGTTTCTAAGCTTTAAATTTAGAGTTTTGCAAATTGGGTCTTAAGTTCTTTAATTCTAAGGTTGGATCTTACTCTTAAGTCAGGACCGCAAGTAAAGGGTATAACTACTAGGTTCTTCTTTGCCTCTTTTATAACTTCTAAAGCCTTTGAATATTCTTGGACTAGGCTCTTAAGGTCTTTAGTATAAGAGGGAGTAGGGGCTTTTTCCTACTTTATAGCATTAATAGTTCTCTTATTAAGATCTGATTTTAAAGTAAAGGCTGCGAATTCCTTAAATGAGGCGAAGGTTATAAGGTCTTGCTTATCGATCTTGAAATGCTTAATAATCTTATTTCGAAGGCTAGTAGGTAATCTAAGTAAGAAAAGGCGGCCTCTTTCAACTTCGCTAAGTATTTTCTAGCTGATTAAGGTATTCGATATATAAGTAAAAGTCTAATAGTAGTTCTTAAGTTCCTTAAGAGTATAAGTGATTAGAATAAATTCCTTTAAGAAAGCTAGGGTATTGCGAATCTGCTATTTATCAAATTTGCGAAATTCAGATTTAAGGGCCTTGATAAGGAGTTCCTATAAACTATAAGTTTTCTATTTGGGAAGGGACTTAATAATATCCTTACTTATATAATTATAGTAGTAAGGAAGTTGAGAAATCATATCCTTTTATATAATATTAAAATTGTAATAAGTTTCCTTATATTGCTTAAGGAAATTAGTAATATTAGCGCTTGTGAAGTGAGGAGTGCTAGGGGAATTAAGGAGGGGAAAGTGACTAGTAATAGCCCTAAATGCGGCTATTATCGTTTTATACTAACTGTTTAAGTTAATAGAATCTATAAGGGGTAAAGGAGAAGCTTTAATATTGCGAGATTGATTATTAAGAGGAGTACTTCGAAATTTAAAAGGGCTTAAAGAATATTCAGAATCTGAGTCAATCTTAGAGTGATTAGGACGAGTTTGAAAAGATTTAGATAAAGGGTTAGTAAAAAGTTTAAAATTGTTATTATTTTTAGTATTTTCTAGTATTAATATTAAAAAAGTAAGTAGCAGTCTTAAGTTATTTAAAGACGTCTTTTTATCCTCTTACTTATAGGCTAGGCCTAGGAGTAGAATTCCGGATTCTATTAAAAGTTTAATCTAAGTTTGCTAAGAGATTCTAAGTAGGTGCTAAATAGCTAATAGGAGCGTTGCAACTAATTGTAATAAGATAAGGTTTACTTAATTAAGGACTAATTTCTAAGATAAGGTTTATATTTAAGATTCTTCTTAGCCTTTAGGCTAATTCCTATTAGTCCTTAGAATAAAGGGGTCTTTAAAGACAATTCTAAGGCAATTCTTAAAGTTCTATTTAGCTAAGGCGGCTGAATTATCAGATTCGGATTTTTAAAGATTCTAAGAAGGCACTTCTAATTGGAGTTTGCGCTTAATATTACTTAAGTACTTGAAACTACTGCTATTTAAGATTGCTATTATAAGGTTCGCCAAACTTTTCATACTAAGAAGCCGAAAATTCCGAAAATCTCAGAGTTAAGGAAGAAAATAGGGGTTTTTAAAGCAGAGCCGAAAAGGGAAAATCTAAGGTTGTTAATAGTTGCTAAACGAAAATCGATAGTTCTAAGTAATTAAGCGATTAAGGATAAGGTTTTGGAGTTGATTAAAATACTATAAGTGTTTCGAAGACGTATTTCAAAGGCCGGTCTCTTATCTACGAACTAAGAGATTAATAAGGTTGTATAGGGATGGAAATCTTAAGAAATCGGTCCTTGTATAGGTTACTAATATAAAATTGAGGGGAGATAATATAAGAATAGGCCTAAGGGAAGACTTAAAAACAAGAGGAGAAAGCACTATAAGCAGGCTCTCTTAGATAAGATATTAAGAATAAGTCCTAAGTATGGAGTATATTTAGTACTATAGCGATATGCGCTATTTCTATATATAAAAGATGGCCCTTTTATCCTCCTACTATCCTGCGTCGATTATATGATATATGTCATAAGACCTATCCATCTCAGGTCTCTATAATATATACTATAGTATATATAAGACCAGATATCGCCTTTATTACTAAGCAACTTAGTTAAAACCTAAAGGATCTGACGATTTGATATAAGAATATAGTCAAGCGATTTAAAAGGTACCTTCGATCGATAATTATATAAAAGGTAAAATACAGACTATTAAAATATATAAGCGCAAAGCTTAAGGTATATACCGATTCCGATTAGGTAAATATAAAAGGTTGGAAAAGTATATTTAAAAGTATAGTAGTACTATATAGCAGACCTATATTATAAGGAAGTAGGAAGTAGAAATCAATAGCTACCGCAAGCACTAAGGCCGAATATATATCGATATTATCAAATTGCAAGTAAAGATTATAGATCGCCTAAGTTTTAAAAGATATAGGTTTCGCTAAGTATATTAGATAAGATAGGAATTATATTAATCTTTAAGCAAATAATACAAAGGCGATTGTACTTATAAAGAATCCACACTTATATAAGCGATCGAAATATATCGATATTGCCTACTACTTTATCTATAACCTTATTATAAAGAATAAGTTATCAATCACCTATATCCTAATTAATCAAATAGTAGTAAATGGATTTATAAAGCTACTAAAGATAGTTGTAAAGTTTAAAGCATTTAAAGATATACTAAGGTTGCAGAAGATAGTAAGGGCTTAGTAGGCTTAAGGACGACTCCTAGGCCTACCCTGCGAGTTAGGTTATATAGTCTTATAAAGGAAAGTTTTTTTTAAATCGACTCCTAGGCCTAGACCGCGAGTCAAGTCACGTAGTCTTATAAAGGAACGCTTTTAGGAAAATTGACTCCTGGTCCTGCCTTGCAAGTAGAGTTTGGTAATTTTAATAGAGGTTATTATTAATTAATTATTTCTAATTTAAAGAGATACCTAAGAGTTGGATTAGTATAAAAGGATAGTTATTATTTTCCCGACTGCAAGTCAATCGGAGTAAGGTCTAAGTAAGGGTATTATAGAGACCTGGAAGTGGAGGATCTCGTGACATAGGTCATATGGTCGGATGAGGATCAAGAAAGGGGTATATATAGGACTACTATTATACTTAAAGACAGCGCGCAATACTAACTACCTATTCTACCTCCAACTAGTAAATTGTCCTAGTTCTTATCTTCAGAGAGCCCGCTTGTAGTGCTTCCTCCCTCTTTGTCTTTAGTCTTCCCTTAGGCCTATTCTTATATTATTCCTACTCCTTCTTATATTAGTGATCTATATAAGGACGATTCCTTTAAGATTTCGTCTTTATACAACTTCTCCTCTTGATTCTCTTAGTTCGCAGATAAGAGATCAACCCTTCGAAAACCCCTTTTAAATCTACAATTATTCAATTATTTATAACTATCGGTTGTCATTCCTCTATTATCGACCTTGCAATCACTCAGTTATTTGGAACTATCGATTGCCACTCTTTACTATTAATAACCTCAGATTTTCCCATTTCGGCCCTTATTCTATCTCTCCTACCTTTGATCTAAAAAGCTTAAATTGTTAGCTTATTAGTACGATTGTTGGGTTTCCAGCCTCTTTAATACGAAGAAGTTTGATTAGCTATTATAGCTACTTTAAATAATAGCAGTTTCGAGTATTTATATAATACTAAACGAAAGCTCCAATCGGGAGTATCTCTTCAGTTTTCTTAAAAAGCTAAATTAGATACTTTAGCCGCCTTTACTCGATAGAACCCTATTCTTTACTTTGGAAATAACCCTTAGGATATACTAATTTTAAGAACTAATAGGAATTGTCCTAAAAGCTAAGATAAATCTTTCTTAAAAACTTTATCTTAGAAATTAGTCTTTGATTCGATAAACCTTTTCTTACTGCTAGTGATTGCAGTACCTTTATTTACTGCTTTGCACCTATTAAAGAAGTCTTAGTAAAGTATAAATAAACTTTCCGCAAAAGCCGGATTTTCACTCCTAGGCCAGGCCTGCGAGTAGGAATATAAAAATGCAATTTTATATAACTTAAGTTCTTTATCTTCCCCTTTAATAACTATACCTACTTTTTCAATATCAATATTTGAAAATACTAAAAATATCAATTTTAAACCTCCTTCCGACCCTTTGCCCGAATCTTTTCAAGCTCGCCTTAGTCACTCTAAGATTGACTCGGATTCTGAAAACTCCTCGGAATACCTTAGGCCTTATATTCGACCTAGCTCCCTTCCTATTAAATCGAATAAAGCGATAATGGCCGCCTTTAAAGCTATTACTAATCATTTTCCCCTTCCTAGTTCCCTTAGCGCTCCTCATTTCACTAGAGCTAATATTACTAATTTCCTTAAATAATATAAGGAGACTTATTATAATTTCGGTATTAAATATAATAAGATGATCAATCGACTTCCCTACTATTGCGATTAAACTAATAAAGATATTATTAAATCTCTGCTTAAGTAGAAGCTTTGCAAATCCTAAGAACTCCTTGCTAAGGCTTTTAAATCTGAATTTCAGGAATTTAATAGATAGCAGATTTGCAATACTCTGGCCTTTCTAAAGGAGTTTGTTCTTATTACTTATACTCCTAAGGAACTTAAAAACTACTATCAGACCTTCACTTAAGTGTCGAATACCTTAATCGATTAAAAGATTCTTAGTAAAGTTAAAAGAGGACGCCTTTTCTTACTTAGATTACCTACTAGCCTTTAAAATAGGATTATTAAGCATTTTAGAATTGATAAGCGTAATCCTATAATATACGCTCAATTCGAAGACTTCTCGACCTTTGCCTTGAAATCAGACCTTAGCAAAAGGTCTATTAAGGCAATAGAAAAGGAGAAAGAGCCTACCTCCTCCTTTACTAAAGATCTTAAAAGCCTAATGCAAGAACATTCAAAGGCTTTAAAGGTTACTAAAGAGGCAAAGAGAAATCTAGTAGTAATTCCCTTTACTTATAGTCCTAGCTTAAGAGTAAAATCTGCCTTAAAAATCAAGGAACTCGAAGCCTAGTTTTCTAAACTCTATATCTAACGTTTAGAAACCTTAATTAAAGGCCTTCTTTAGGAAAATCATTACGCCTCTTAGTTTAGTAATCGATAGGCTTTAAAAGGCAAAAACTAGTATACGAACTCTAAATACCTAAATCCAGCTTCCTTTAGGTTGAATAAGCAAGTTATTACCTTAGAAAGGCTTAATAATTGTATACGATTATATTAAAGAAATTCCTAGATTATCAGTCGAATTTTATATAAAGCCTGGATTTTCTTTAATAAGAACGCCTCTTAAGTTGGTTAGGGCATATATGCTTAAGATTACTTAAATTATCTTCGAATTTTCTTTAAAATTGCGATTTAATAGCTTTAATAACTTTAAGCTTTTAACTCGCGGGCCTAGCTTAGGAGTCGTATTACTAAAAGAGGAAAAGGAGTTTTTATCATTTTTATTCGTTTACTACCGCACCTCCCCCCTTTCCCCTCTCCTTCTATATATTTCTTTGAAATCCACTCGCAGGCCCAACCTATAGGTTTAAAAAAAAAAAAAAAAAAAAAAACCCTCTCTCCTCTCCCTACCTTTACAACTTTAGGTACTAACCTTACTTATACTTATTGTTTTTGCAAATAGGGATTAGTATTCTCAACTTACAAGAGTCTTTTATTCTTTACTAATAGTAGCAGGGGCCGCTACTTAAGTTAGTTAAGGCATATATAAAGACCTAAAAGTAGAGGATCTTATAATATAGGTCATATAGTTAGATAAGGATTAAGAAAGGGGTATATATAGGACTACTATTATACTTAGAGATAGCGCGTAATACTAACTACCTATTCTACCCCTAACTAGTGAATTGTCCTAGTTCTTGTCTTCGGAGAGCCCGCTTATAGTACTTCCTCCCTCTTTGTCTTTAGTCTTCCTTTAGGCCTATTCTTATGTTATTCCTACTCCCTCTTATAGTATTAAGATAGGTGATATAGCTATCACTCTGATGTATTATCATATGACCCTACTGCTTAGTCAATAGGATATTGATACGTATATAGCTATAGGGAAGAAAGGGGTAACCTTCCTTCCTTAACTCTTACTAATATATCGACTATCGACCTTTAGAAGTTTCTATTACCTACTGCGCCGACTCACTTAAGCTCAATATATAATCTATTATATAATATATTATATATAATATATTATATGACTTGCTATATAACTTAGCGGCTTCGCTTAAAAGCCCGCTTACCTTAAATAGCTTGTAGTTAAAGAGCTCTTATAAGAATCAAGATATCTAATATCGTCGTTTGCACCTTATACTTCTTTATGCCCTCTTCTAGTTTACTATTAAGTTTACTATCAGAGAACCTCCTTGCTATAATACTTATTATTAAAAAGAATCTATTATAATATCTATCTATCTATTGAGCTTAAGTGAGTCGGCGCAATAGGTAACGGAAACTTCTAAAGGTCGATAGTCGATATATTAATAAGAGTTAAGGAAGGAAGGTTACCCCTTTCTTCCCTATAGCTATATATGTTGGTACGCAGATTCCTGTGCAGGAGGCAAGCTGCCCTCGTTCCTGGGGTCATCCCACACAGCTGTACCATATGCGATATAAGGGGTTTCGTATGTATTTCGGACGGCTATTCAGCCGGAGGACCTCGGAAGGATATCCATATACGGCTAGGAGGGACTATAGGAGGGAGGACATTCATAGGTATAAAGGTACTATCTCGGTCATATAGAGATAGACAGACATTATAATAGATTCTTTTTAATAATAAGTACTCAACTATATTCACGTGAATATCGATTACTAGTATAGAACCTATACTGATCAGTGGTAGCACCTTTACCATAGATAGCAAGGTTATTAAACTAAAGAATTCTTTCTTAATTTAAGGAGTACTTGATTGTATTTCTAGCTTACCTTAAATACTAACCCAAACGTATGAAGTAATATCAGTTACCACCGGAGGGGAAAAGGCGAAAGGTACGCGAATCTAGCCAGAGTTATTACTTTAAAGGTAGATACTATCCTCTTCTACCTGCGTTCCATCACGTATCACAATTAGGGCAAAACCGGAGTGCAATCGGTATCCCGACTATAACTAGACAATAGCGTAATAATACGCAAAACACAACTACATTGGACTTCTTTCGGACCCTATTAAGGCGTAGAGCAATGTCCGGACAATATCAGGAAATGATCGAGGGGGGACTATTAATACCGCTTAATCCAAGGCAACCCCAGACACCAAGGGACCCCGAAAGGGATACAAGACCCTAGGAGGATCAACCTAGCGAAGAGGCCCTTAGACTAAAAGATCAATACGCAGAGAACTTCCGAAAGACATTATAAGACGGCAAAAGGAGAGGGTTATACCTCGCCGAGGACTTCTAAGAGGAGTTCCAAGATTAGACAGTTGGCGACTTTAAATCGCTAGATAAGGACGTTCGACGACGCCTAAGGGACGACCTTCGGTACTACAGAGTATACATTCAGCGCAGGAAGGGCGTTTCAATCAGCTAGGCACTTTTCAATACAGTATACTAAGAAGGAAACGAGTGGCCAGAAGACCAGCTAGAGTCACAGACCCAAGAAGTACCGAACTCAGTTATAGCATAATCTCCGAGATATGGAACAAGGTCTGCTTCAGAATTTGCCGAATCCATACGAACAAGCAAGCCACCCGCTCGGAGGGTTACCATAGCTAAACAGGAGACACCACGCCAAGACTCGCTTCGGCAAGGACACCCTAAGTACAACAACACTTCGCAAGACAACCTATATAAAGTAGACACTCCGAGACAAACAACCGAATAGTACAACCCTGAAAGAACACCTTATCAACCCCGATTAGAACGAACTCCAGTCTTGCAATACCTAGAGATCCCGAATCCAACACCGATGCCGCCGATCCAACCGAGAGACGGATCATTGCCACCCTTTGCCATAGGGAAGGGTTTAGGAGCGCTTCCAGATCATAACTGGAGCAACGCTCAACCATCCTAGTATATTATAGAACCTTTGACTTCAGATCAGGCCAAAACCCTTGTAAATCTAAGTAAGATGTATACCAAGGAGACTCAGTACTCAGGTAGGAAAGATCACCTCAATGAGAAGCTTTATATATTCGCCGATTTGTGCCAAAGAGCCTCGGTAGACCAGAGCATATAGCATAGAGCCTTTCCATCTATACTACAAGACTCGGCCTCGACGTACTACTATCGGTACCTGCAAAATAAGAACTTCAAGTTTGCCGAGCTAGTAAAGGCCATTCGGGCCAATTATAAGACCGAAGAGAGAAGTAGCAGATTCCTAGGGAGGTGGTTTCGGCTGATATTTGACCTATTCCGATAAGAAGACTATCAGAGGGGGAAACCGATCCTAACCCAACTCAAGAACTATGCCAGGGAGCTATAAAACCTGCAATTAGGCCTATATGCTAGTATAAGGAACGATCGATCGATTAAAGACAGACTCATACAAGGTGTCTCCGGGAATCGGCTCTTCCAAATGGCACTTTTTAAGCCACCAGCGACGTTCCCAGCCCTATTAGATAGCTTACAGGCTTGCGCAGGAGTAGTTGCCCAGGACGGACCATCCAAACCCTAGCACCCCGGTTCAGCTACCAATAGACCCCGATATTATTTGGCCGAGGAGCAAGGGCAATCTATAGCGCACTTTTCGGATAGAAAGATGAAGTTTGCCTAGGGTAATAAGAGAGGAACAACCTTCCAACCAAAACCAGGCTACATAGGGTGCATTATATGCCAGAAAAAGGACTGCCACAGTAGCAAGCACTCGGAAGAAGAAAGAGCCGCCTAGAAGTCTCGCTATATAGCAAGCCGACAAGCCGAAGGGTACAAGCCAACAGACAAAACATACAAGGCATACCTCTCACGGGAAGACAACAGAGCATATTCGGAAGGCAACAGGACCGATGAGGATGAATAGGAAACCTCTTCGGAAGAGGAGGACTAAGCAATTAGCGACCCTAAGGATAGTGATATCAACTTCACTATAGTATTCCTAGCTTCTAAGAAGGAGTATAACTCGAGAACCGTGCTTGACCAGCTTGAAAAGCAGAAGGCTGAATACCTCTTGACAATAAGGGTTAATAAACTGATACGAACGGACCCTAAGGTATTTATAACCCAGTGGACGGATCAATTCTTCTAAGGATTCCTAATCGACACAAGCGCCTCGAATAAAAATGTAGGAGGAATCAACCAATTCAAAGCCTTATAAAATATATAGGACGCAGTTCTAGCTCCACTCGGCGCTGAAAAGCACAAAATTACCTTTGGGGCAGGTTCGCGAAATGCAATCGGCAAGACAACTGTTCGAACACCGGCAGGCCCTATAGAGTTCTTAATTGTAGAGGCAGATATACCGTTTTTGGTCTGCTTGCAACAACTCGACAAAATGGGAGCTAAATACGACAATCTGCGCAATTTGCTTATAATCGGTAAGGAGAAACACTTAATCGTCAGAAAACACAGGCACCTATGGCTCTTACTCGATACAATAGAGCAACTTCTAATGACTTCAGAGGGTACGATCAATATATGCCACTTGACAGAAATGGAGATCCGAAGGCTATATAAAAGATTCGGACATCCGTCGGTAAAACGCCTTAAACACCTCCTGAACTAGGCCGGTCATAACGTCGACTCCAGCATTATGGCAAGAGTAAGGGAAATATGCCGACATTGTCAACTCCACGCCGACGCTCCTTATAGATTCCGATTCAAGCTATAAGATGATATCGACTTTAATCATACTATATATATCGATATTGCTCAGTTCGGTAGAAGGAACGCCCTCTATATGGTTGATAAAGCGACGGGATTTAGAGCCGCAAGGTTCTTACAGAAGGGAACAGAAGCACATTCGGCCGACGCAGTATTTCGAGCCCTCAAATTGGCTTAGCTAGATACGTATATTAGACCTCCTGATTTTGTAGTATACGACTATAGCACCAACTTCAACTCGGCAGAGTTCAGAAGCTCTCTAAGATCTATAGGAACAACCCCTAAACTGGTTTCTATAAAGGCGCACCACTCTATTGGCAAGGTCAAATGGTATTATCGCCCTCTAAGACGTGCCTTCGAGATAATGACAGCTGAACACCCCCGATTGAGCGACGATGAGAGGCTGCAAATGGCTATTAAAGCGGTCAACGACACAGCGGGGCCTAATAGGATGATTCCTACCCTGCTCGTTTTCGGGGCATATCCGAGGCTGACTGAACTGGATCCACCAAATCCGTCGGTAGAACAAAGGGCAGCAACAATTAAGAAGGCCATAAAGGAAGTTAGGAAGATCCATGCTACTCGCAAGGTCAACGACGCTTTGGGCATAAGGAATGGCCCCAGAACCACTCATATCTACGATTTGAGGCTAAAAGACCCAGTGTTAGTATATCGGGAGAAGGGAGGATGGACAGGCCCATTCGAGTTCCTAGGCTTAGAGAACGAAACCTATATAGTCAATATCGGCGGCAGAACAAAGCACTTCAAGTCGACAAGCGTACGCCTATTCAAAATCGACAATAAAGAAAACTGCCTAGAGGAAACCAGAGGAACTGAACCCAAGGATCGAACGACCACCGAAAGGGAGCAGAACGCAACCGACGTCGATAAAGAAGTAGAGCCCTCTCGCTTAGTTGAGCCGCAACTTAATAGCCGCAAGCAATCGCCAAGAGTAAAGGTTCCCTTTGTTAAGCCTATTTCCGGTCTTCCCACAATCGATAACAACTATAATACTGAGATATGGATATCCTTTAGAGCAGACAACAAGCCATATATGGCCAAATCGGAGGTATTCCTAACGGAGAAGGAGAATAGGGACCAGGAACTGTCGCAGAAGCTACAGGCAGAAGGCAAGATTACCATACCCAAGCGCCCTTTCCAGCAATCTCGCCTGAAGGAGTACCAAGGGCTAATAAACAGGGGGGTATTCGTACCGATGAACAAAAATGACCCTGCTATAAAAGGCAAAAGGATCTTCAAATCGAGAATGGTTGATAAGATAAAGGGGAAGGAGACAGATCACCCATTCGAGAAATCACGCCTAGTTGTACAGGCTTAGAACGACACCGGCAAGAAGGAGGAAGGCATAATCACTCAATCCCTAACCATCCAATAAGCAAGCCAACGCCTTTTAGTATTACTTTCGGCATCAATCCGGGAACACTTCAAAGAATAGGGCAAGGAAGGCATTCTTAGCCTACGGGACATCACACAAGCATACACCCAAGCAGCTTCAAAGCTACTATGCGATATATTTGTATTTCCCCTATAAGATATCGCTAAGCTATTCCCTGCAGGTACGGTCTTTAAAGTGGTGCTGCCGCTCTACAGCATTCCCGAATCAGGAAACTACTAGTTCAGCACCTACTACAAGTACCATCGCAGCAATCTCGGTATGGCCAACTCAACTTATAACCCCTGTCTATTATTAACCTTAAGCACTTCTCCCTTTTTCGGCATAGTAGGAATACAAACGGACGATACTTTAATACTTGGAGAAGCAGACTTCTTGAAAAAGGAGGAGGACGAGATCAAAAGGGTAGGATTCCTTACAAAGCCAATACAGCACCTGTCGAGCACCGAATCACTAGCTTTCAATAGGTGTATTATTTCCCAGGAAGGGGATATAATACATATGCGACAAAAGGGCCAGGGCCAAAGGCTGGAACTAGTCGACACTTCTCAAGAGGGCTATAAGCAACAATACCTAGAGCAAAGAGCAAGAGGAGCTTATTTAGCTACAATCTGCTAGCTAGAAGCTTCCTTCGATTTGTCAGCGGCAGCCTAACACCAGGATCTGACAGTTTAAGATGCGGAGAATCTGAATAAGCGACTCAAATGGATCCGAAACAACCCCGAAAGAGGCCTGACCTACCTTGCTGTCAATTTGCAAAACGCCAAACTATTCGCATTTGTCGATAGATCTTTTGCCAATAACAAGGATTTAAGCTCGCAGATCAGCTATATCATCGTACTAGCTACTGAAGAGGAAGGAGAATCGCAGTTTACTCTGAAAGGCAATATTCTATACTACAGCTCGACGAAGTATAAGAGAGTGACGAGAGCTATACTGGCCTCCAAACTGTATGCCATAGTGGCGGGTATTGATATGCTAGTTTCCATAGCTACGACGATCGATATGGTGATAGCTAAGCTAAGTCTACCCCGCCTCCCTACCGTTGTGTGTACAGATTCCCTCTCCTTATATAAGTGTATTGTTAAATTGGGCACTACAAAGGAGAAGCGATTGATAATCGACATAATGGCTATTCGACAATCGTACGAGAACAGGGAGCTTATAGAGATACATTGGATCGATGGCGCTAGCAACCCCGCCGACGCTATAATAAAAGCCAATCCAAATCAGGCCCTTCAGCAACTGGTGGACACCAATTCGATAACTGTCAGGAAGGAGGGATAGGTACAAAGGCCTATCAGGGCACAACCAGACCTGAAAAGGTCCTAGATTGACAATATCCGATATTTTTGATTGCAAGCTATTGGCAATTTTTTTTATTTTATTTTACTGCGAGATATATTCCTATACTTGCTATTACTACCTTCTTTTTATCTTTTCTTGCTTACACTTGCTATTACTACCTTCTTTTATCTTTTCTTACTTACCTGCGCGTACTTGCATTTTTTTATCACTCGAGCAGTACTTAAGAAGGAGGTTATGGCAAAGCAGCGATTATTATATTGCTAAAGACAACGATCTACCAACGATTCTACCCCTGATAAGCACCTATCTTAAGCACTGGGATTTCTAAGGCGTAGATCCCTAAACCCTTGAGGCCCAGAAGCCTCACTACCCGAAGCAGCGGCCAAGTTGGCCCGCTCCTCTTGAGCTTATACCTGAGCAAGAGCGGCCGCGATCTCCTCTAGATTCGGTTTATCCAGATCACCGAGATCTAGATCCCCGCCCTCCGGAGAGCCCTCAGAAGGGACCTGTCTGCCCTTACCCTTTTGGCGGCAGACATTGTTAGAGGGAGCCCAAGAACGGCCCCCAGCCGAGCTGGATAGCCCCTCCATACGTTAGAGGGCGCTGAGCACCTCGGCGCCTTAAGTCTTAAGACGCCTAAGGGCAGCATTGCCGCCCCAGACAGCGCGCAACAGATCTTGCGAACAGTCAGTCATCGATATCAGATAGATTCAAGGGCACGTATAGCTTGCTAGGTATTCGCAAGGTCGATACTGCAGTAGAGAGCACAAGCTTCGTTCAGCTAGGCCAGCTAAAGGGCATCCTGAGTCTTCGGGACTATAGAGATTTGTATCTAAGTCTCCTTAGACAGGATTCGGGCCGCCTCTTGGATTGCTTTGACGTCGCCGCCAACCTAAGCATCCCGGAGGATAATATACTTATCCTAAGCCTAGATAGGTATCTAAAACGGACATCTATCAGAGGTCATCAGAGCAAGAGGATATCAGAGGGCACCTACTAGGACACACTTTGCCTACTACGCAATGCAGTAGTCACACTTCTTAGAAGTGAGAGTATTAAATGCGCATACATAGCCAGTATTGTTCTTACCAGCCTCCTTTCTTAATATCACACGCGCACAATATACGCATAGCACCCGAAAGGCCTCGGGCAGGTCCTCGGGATTGCATTCGAGCACTATCCAAGTCAGTGATATGTATATTAGAGGGGGTCGGCCAACAATCGGAGCACTTACTAATAATGATGATATTAGTGATGAGTTGATATAGGATGAGATCTACCAAAGGGTTAATCAACTCAAAAGCAAGAGGGGGAATCGACCTACTTACGAGAAGTGGGAGTTAGAGTTAAGAGATCAAAGGAGGAGGGAAGCTCGATATATATGCCTTCTCAGAGGCCCCTCTTTTCCCTTCTATAGATCATTATAATTCATAGCCATAGTGGATTACAACTCCGGATGACTCTTTAATAAAGAGTCTTGAACCTACCAGAACGCAACTGGACTATAATCGCACCACTATAAGGCTCGAATAAAGACTTTAGATTGCTTCTATCACTTGGACACCTTTCCTTTCCCTCTTTGCTATTTGCCTTTATCTTTGCTATTCTATTTCCTATATACTATCCTTACCACCTATTACACCTGCCTTTGCTATCAAGCTATTTGTCTTTGCTATTTTATTCTTTGTTGTCATTTGATTATTTGCTACCGATCTGCCTCCTTTATGCACCTGTTCTGCGTACTTCCTTATGCGAGTTAAAAAGGTCTTTTCAAAAGAGAGTACTGCTGGTGTTAGTACGCAGATTCCTATGCAGGAGGCAAGCTGCCCTCGTTCCTAGGGTCATCCTACACAGCTGTACCATATGCGATATAAGGGGTTTCGTATGTATTTCGGACGGCTATTTAGCCGGAGGACCTCAGAAGGATATCCATATGCGGCTAGGAGGGACTATAGGAGGGAGGACATTCATAGGTATAAAGGTACTATCTCAGTCATATAAAGATAGACAGACATTACAATAGATTCTTTTTGACAACAAGTACTCAACTATATTCACATGAATATCGATTACCGGTATAGAACCTACAATATATGTATTAATATCCTATTGATTAAGCAGTAGGGTCATATGATAATACATTAGAGTAATAGCTATATTACCTATCTTAATACCCCTACTTAGACCTTACTCCGATTGACCTGCAATTAGGAAAATAATAACTATCCTTTTACGCTAATCTAACTTTTAAGTATCTCTTTAAATTAAAAACAATCAATTAATAGCAACCTCTATTGAAATCACTAAACTCTACTCGCAAGGTAGGACTAGGAGTTAATTTTCCTAAAAGCGTTCCTTTATAAGATTATATGACTTAACTTGCGGTCTAGGCCTAGGAGTTGATTTAAAAAACTTTCCTTTATAAGACTATATGACCTAACTCGCGGGGCGGGCCTAGGAGTCGTCCTTAAGCCTGCTAAGCCCCTATTGTCTTTTGCAACTTTAGTATATCTTTAAATGCTTTAAACTTTGCAACTGTCTTTAATAGCTTTATAAATCTATCTACTACTATTCGATCGGTTAGGATATAGGTAATTAATAACTTATTCTTTATAATAAGGTTGCAGATAAAGTAGTAGGTAATATTAATATATTTTAATCGCTTATATAAGTATAGATTCTTTGCAAGTGCAATCGCTTTTATATTATCTATTTAGAGATTAATACAATTCCTATCTTATCTAATATACTTAATAAAACCTATATCTTTTAGAACTTAGGCAATCTATAATCCTTACTTATAATTTAATAATATTAATATATATTCGGCCTTAGTGCTTGCGATAGCTATTGATTTCTACTTCTTACTTCCTTATAATATAAGTCTGCTATATAGTACTACTATACTTTTAAATATACTTTTCTAACCTTTTATATTTGCCTAATCGGAATCGGTATATACCTTAAGCTTTACGCTTATGTATTTCGTTAGTCTATATCTTACCTTTTATATAATTATCGATCGAAGGTACCTTTTAAGTCGCTTAATTACATTCTTATATCGAATCGTCAGATCCTTTAAGTTCTGATTAAGTTACTTAATAATAAAGGCAATATCTAGTCTTATATATACTATAGTATATATAATCGCTCTAATATCCTATTAGTACTTCTTTAAATCTCCTTTCTACTTATTTTCATTAATAGGCTCTAACTTATTATACTTTCCTTCGATTGGAGTACGCTTTAGCTTAAAGTTGGGAGTATAAGTAAAGACTCCTATTCGGTCTAGGATCTTCTTAATATACTACTCTTAGTCTAACTAGAGTTTTTAAGTAAAGTGGTTCCTTATAACGCAGATGCTAAGGATCTTATAAATTCCCTTTAGATCCTTAGTATTAAAACGTTTTTAAATAGTTATAAAGAACCAATCTAATTAGGTAGTTGTTTTCGCAGCTATAGTAATATTATTAATATATAATAGCAACTTGATTCTACGCTTAGTATAGGTAAATAGATAAGGGTTAGCTAGGCTTTAAATGAATCCCATTTCTACTAGAGTAAAACTATATAAGAGGTTCTAATTATAAGCTGATTGTTTAAGCCTATAGATACTATAGAGTATATAGAAAGAGTGGCTAACGTATATAAGAATACTATTAGGTTGGGATAGAAAAATCCGTTCTTTTATAGTTTCTTTAGTAAATGCATTTTTAATATCATACTATCTGCATTTAAGGTCCTTAGCAGCTACTATCACTATAAATATATAAAGGGTGTTTATGCGAACTATTGGCGCGAATATGTTGAAGTAGTCTTCTCCATACTATTAGAAGAAGCCCCTAGCTATAAGCCTTGCCTTATAATATTCTAAGGTCCTATTTACATATATCTTGATTATAAAGACCCACTTTATTAATACTAGGTTTACATCCTTTAGCATTAGTTCCTTTATCTATATGCCATTTGTAATAAGAGAGCTTATTTCCTCTTAGATTGCCTTATTCCATACTACTCTATTCTTTAAATTATTAATAGCTTTATCGTATATCTTTAAAAGAGAGATTTTCATTATCCTCCTAGCGGCTAGGAACGCATTATCTTTATTAAAGCTCTATTAAAGTTCGAGCTTATAGATCTTATGCGCTATTATAGCCTAGATACGCTTAGACTTGCGTTTATCTAAAGTATCTTTTGATTTTAAGTCTCTATTCCTCTTTAAAGGCGTAAGTTCGGCTATGGATTCTATAAGCTTATTATTTAAGGAACTGCTCTTTAGTAGTAAAGGCTTATTATTACTTATACCTATTTTAGGAATATCCTTTACTATAAGTGCTTTAACTAAAGGAATAATAATATTAAAGTTGTTTTATACTTTAGGTAGTTTGCAAACGATAGGAATAGTCTATTCGGCCTTTAGGCGACCAGCAGGTTGTCGATCAGCAGGTGCGCTTAATATACCTAAGCTAAGAGAAAGGGGTTATTAATTCAGCTTAATAGTATTACTATTAAGTAGTATACCTTACGAATCTCTAAGTATATAAAGCTTTAAGGATAGCTCCTTCCTATTTCGAAATTTATTAAACTCAATTACTAAAGATATAATTACTTACCCTAGATCTAGCGCATATACTATCTATTGCTTTATTATCTATTTAATATACTAAACAAATATATATTCTCTACCTTAGTCTATTAGCTTCTTACTCTTTATACCTATAGGCTAGGACTTTAAGCTAATATAAGAGTAGTAGACACTTTTAAAGATATAGATATAGTCTAGGCTTAGTTTCTATCCGAAATATGCCTTATATAGTAATATTCAAATACTATTAACTATTAGTCTACTACCTATTTTATTTCGTAAGTATATATCTGCTTTAACCGTAAGGTCCTAGAATTCCAATAGTAGGTTAATATCTTATAATAAAGCGTAATAGTTAGTCTCTACTTGCTAGATACTTTGCTTAGTAATACTATTTTAATAGGAACCTTTATATATTATAGTTAGTTTATAATAAACTCCTTATTTTGCCTATTTATTAAGCTTTGCCCTAATCTCTAATATATTATTAGACCTAATAGCTATTAGCTTTAACTAGGTCTAGCATTCCTTTATCACTTTCCAAGTTTTTAACTTTTCTATAAGCTTAGATTTAGTTTTAATATAAATAGTCTATATCTATTAAGTAGAGTTATCTACTATTTAAGAAAACTAATTATTTCCTTTTATTAAAGTTATAAATAGTCTAGTAGTATTAATAGATATTAGCGCTAGTATTAAATCTTTCTATAAATTAAGCTTAGTTTATATCTGATTTCGAAGTTTTATTAGCTTGCAAATTCGGTATACTAGGCGATCCTTTAATACTTAGATCTTCTATTTTAAGGTTAAGACCTTATATAGGCCCCTTAATTTCTTTAGCCTTAAATGCGCAAATCTTTTATATATTAGCTAATACTTTAATAGGCTTTCGACTTCTAATAGCTTTAATAGCCTATTATCAATCGATACTTTGTTATTAGCAGCTAAAAAGGACTAGTAATAGTAGTTTAAGGTTTTGCTATTTTTCAATTATAAGCCTAACTTAAGAGTCGTTTTTAATAAAACCGCAAGATCTACTCGCAGTCCTAGCTTAAGAGTCGGTTTCCTAGAAATAGCAAAATCTACTTATAGTTTTAGCTTAAGAGTCATTTCTAACGAATTCGCGAATTTTACTCGCGATCTTAGCTTAAGAGTCATTTTTATAAATTTCACTTATAATCCTAGCTTAAGAGTCGTTATTAGTAAATTTATAGAATCCACTTATAGTCTTAGCTTAAGAGTTATTTCTACTAAATTCACTTATAATCCTAGCTTAAGAGTCACCTTTAAAGATACCTTATAATTTACCTATAGTCTTAGCTTAAGAGTTATTTTTATAAATTTCACTTATAATCCTAGCTTAAGAGTCTATCTATTCTCCTTATCCTTACTTAATTATATTAGGGTAAAGAGTGCACTTTCCTTAAAGGAATCCACTTATAAGTCTGGCTTAGGAGTCAATTTCTATAATATCACCTTTGAGATAATATAAAGTCTATCTTTGATTTTAGCCTTAAAGATCACTTTATAATTATTATTTATAAATTATATAAATTAATTATTAAAAACTCTTATATAATTCAACTCTATATAGATCTTGCGGTTAAATAAAAGATTAATACTTAAGCTAAGCATAAGGAGAACATTTTATAAAAGGAAAGAAATGCTAGCGATATTCATCTCTACTATACCTATTGAGTCTGTATATAACCTTTTACTACTAACTTTAATAGAGCGCCTTTTTATTTTAATAAGCGGGCCTTTAAATAGGTAGGGTTTATTAGTTATATATGCTATATAATTAGTATTACTATACCAATCGGATTCAAGGATCTTATAAAGATCGGCTTTTAAAATATAAGTATCTTTATTATAATTATCATTTGAATTATTAGAAGTGGATTTAAGTTCAAATAACCTATTATTATTATTAAAGGTATCTGCTAAAGTTCTAGCTAAATAGCCTTTTCCTTTAACTTTCCTTAATAGTTGCGGCCTTTGGTAGGATAAGGGCAGTTTGCTTCTTAACTTCTGCTTCGATTGCTTTTTAATATTAAAGCTAGCAACTATATCGATTAATTGCCTTTTAACTTTATAATTAGTAATATTATAAGCACTATTATAGAAGTAGCATCCCCGATAAGCTTAAGGGCTTATCCTACGCTCCTTCCTCTTCTTAGGCTTATTATTACCTTATAATATGGCATTTGCCGATTTAAAGCGTCCTTCGAGGTCTTATTCGACAGTTCGAAGGAAGTCGATCTTCTTATAAATCTTAAGGTTAGGTTAAATAAGAAGAGATTGTTTTATAATAGCAAACTTAAGAGGGAGGCTATTAAGTAAGAAACTAAAAAGCTAAGTTTCTTTCAAAGTTATAGCTATCCTAAGATCTGCGGCTTTTACTCTCCTCTTTACTTTATATAATATAGATTAAGCAGAGTCTATATTTATATCTATATCCTTACTATCTTTATCTTTTCTATACTAAAATAAAGTGATCTGCTATAGTAGATACTAGGTATTAAGGGCAGTTATTTAAGAGTATTTTACCTTTAAAGTATCCTATCTTATCTTTATATTATTATAAACTTGAATAAAATCTTAATCTTTATTACTTAAACCTCTATTAATCTTAAGCTTGCATTTAGCTAAGGCCAGCTTATACTCCTTTTCCTTTTCCATATTTAAAATCTGCCTTTGGGATTTTCGATTATTATCTACTAAGGCTCTTAAGCTAAGCTTATTTAATATATCTAGCAAATCCTTAGTAGTTATATTAGCTATTAAAGTAGAAGTAGACGAATTAGTAGAGGGAGTATAAGGGGCTATTCTTGCGTATTTAATAAGTGTCTTTTAAATCGCTATTTCAATGCCTTTGCTCTTAAAGTAAAGCTCTAAATTGTCGAACTATTATTACTAGTTCTTTCGAAAGAGTTAGAGGTCTTTAGGTCTGGTATTTCGATTAGAATCGGAAGCTATTGCTATTTCGAATAGAATTGCATTAAAATCAAATAAATTAAATAGTTAAGGGCACTCCTCCTATCGAAAAGTCGAAATGATTAAATAGCAGGTGTTATAAAAGTATTAAATAGGAAGGAAGTCCTCTTATTAAAAAGGGTTTTTAGGCTATAACATAGGAAATCATACCTCTTATAAAATATAGTAAAGCAAGGAATTATACCTTTTGCAGTATTAAAGGGTTATAAAGCAAGGAATCATACCTCTTATAATACAGGTTGGCTAAATAGGGAATCATACCTCCTATTCGCCGATTGCTCGCCTCTTACTATAAGTCTCGTTCAACTTCCTACTAATAGTTATAGCGCAAGTGCTTTTTAAAGGAAGTCAATAATCTATTATCAGTCTAACTAAGGCTTATAACCTATTAAGCTTAAGTAAGTCGGCGCAGTAGGTAAAGGAGGCTTCTAAAGGTCGATAGTCAATATATTAGTAAGAGTTAAGGAAGGAAGGTTACCCCTTTCTTCCCTATAGCTATATACGTATCAATATCCTACTGATTAAGCAGTAGGGTCATATGATAATACATCGAAGTGATAGCTGTATCACCCATCTTAACATAGAGTTGAATTATATAAGAGTTTTTAATAATCAATTTATATAATTTATAAACAATAACTATAAAGTGATCTTTAAAGTTAAAATCAAAGATAGACTTTATATTATCTTAAAGGTAATATAGAGACCTAGAAGTGGAGGATCTCGTGACATAGGTCACATGGTCAGATGAGGACCAAGAAAGGGGTATATATAGGACCACTATTGTACTTAGAGACAGCGCGCAATGCCAACTACCTATTCTACCCCTAACTAGTGAATTGTCCTAGTTCTTATCTTTAGAGAGCCCGCTTGTGGTGTGTTACGACTGGCTCTGGAGCGTATAGTAGGCGAGAATCGAACGCTGACTGTATTACCTCAAGAGGTACGCTATATAATAGAAAAGAAAAGATAAAGGAGAGAGAGTCTTTAGTAGAGCTCCTCCAGAATAAGTACAAGTGCTTTACTAGCATATACGTGATCTAGCCACCTTGCTACCTTAGCGTGCGCCTGACTTTATGCACCTGACTAATATATGATATAACTATATACGTAATGCGGCCGTAATACTACCCCTCCCTTTTGAAAAACTGCGCTTGCGCAGTTGTATCTATAAGCGTATTATCCTCTAAGTCCTTATAATCGTTAACTCTATTATTATATAACCTAAGCTAGCTTAATAGCGCCCTTGGTAGCCCCTTAGCTTAAGCGTTTTTTAGATGGAAATCTCGAATAGCATATAGTACTATTATAGCATTAGAGTATAAGTACTATTTGAGGTCTTTATTAGCTCCTTTCCACTTAATCTAATATTTGAGCTTTTAAGCTTAAATACAAGATCTAATTATTTCTTCTATCTCCTACTCCTCCTATTCTAGTAGTACTTTAATTAGGGTAGGAGGTTCCCGAACTTGTCCTAGCAGGGGGTTGGGAATATATTTACGTAGTAAGTGCAAGTGGAAAATAAGGTAGATCGAATAGAGCGAATTAGGCAATTGTAGCTTTTAGCTTTCTCTTAGCTTTTCTAGTACTTTTACTAGGTTATACTACTTATCGGAGAGCTTCCGGCTCAGCCGATCGAGCTTTTAGTTTTTAATACTAATTAGTACATTATCTCCTATAGTCCAATCAACTAACTAGCAGTAAAGGTCTGCGAGCCGTTTCATTTTAGCCTATTATACTTAAAGAGATGATTAAGCGAATTGGACTACTTTTTAAGCTTTAGTAGCTATATAAAGTACTATTTTACAATTTACTCTCTCAATTGCTATCTATAAAGGCTTTAGGTTAATTAAATTCTAAGAGGAGCAAGCTTTATAGCTGTTTAGCATTTGGAAAGGGGAAATTTGACTTAGCGATTCGTATAGTAAGGTTAATTGGGCAATATCTATTAAAAGTAAGAGATAACTCTAATTATCTTAATAGTATAAGTAGAACGGTCTAAGGCATTATTTTAAGTACTAGTTTATAATCTTAGTTTAGCTATCGATATTAAGGTTATAGGCTGTAGTTAGCTTAACCTTTATACTTAGTATTTGATAAAGCTCTTTCTAAAAGGTAAAGACAAATTAAGCGCCTCTATCTAATAGAATCGAGTCGGGCATATCGAAATGGCATATCTAATAAATTAAAAACAACTCTATAAGGCCTTTTATATCGATCGAATTATAGCATAGAACTGAAACTGCCTTCTTTAATAACCTATCGATAATTATAAAGGTAAAATTATAATTAAGTTCATTAAGCGGAAGCTTTATAAAATCTATTATTAAGTATTAGTAAGCTCGTTTGGGAATTGGCAAAGGTTGTAAGAAACCTAGGGTCTTATTATAATAAGCTTTCATTTTCGAATAATAATAGTTCTAGATGTAAATGCTAACGTTACTGCTAAGGCTTTTCTAATAGTATTTTCTTCCTATTAGAAGCCTTATTTTCCCAATTCTAATATATACGACGCAAGGTTGCTTATATATATAACGAATTAGGGCTATTTGCAGTTTAGGAGATTAGGATAGTATAATAAGTCTACCTTAGAAGAAGAGTTTGCCTTAGCTAAGTTTATAGTTAAGGCTATAGCTCTACGCCTTATCTTGGAACTTCTATAGCTTAAGGGAGGTCTTATTAGCTTAAATGACTTTATCGATAATATAGTAGCTCGCTATATCGTACTCGACCTTTGACGTTAGGTCGGCAGGTGCCTTTATTAGCGCGATTAGTATAATCGTCACTTGTAGGCCAGGCCCGGGAGTGGAATTGATTTGCGCTAAAGTCACTTGTAGGGCAGGCCTAAGAGTAGAATCGTTTCTAATAGCAAGTACTTTTATAAAGAGCTTATCGTTAGGCAAGAGCTGCTGGTAGTATAACGCTCGTTTCCTAGCCTTAAGAGGGGTTAGCTCCTAGTCTCGATGTAAGAGTGTATTAGCCAGCGTATTCGTTATGCCTATTTGGTATATAATAAGGAAGTTAAATTTAGCGAAGAACTCCGCCTAGCAGGCCTGCTAGGCTATTAAGTCTTTAGTTATTATAAAGTACTTAAGGGCTTTATAATCTATATATACGTATACTGTTTTCTAGGCTCTAAGTAGCTTTGCTTTATACTAGTAGAATAATCTAAAAATCGCTAAGAGCTCCTTATTATAAATAGGGTAATTTAGCTTAGCGTTATTTATAATCTTTAAGAAGTATCCGATTGGGTAGTAGTTATTATCTTCTTAGAGTTAAGAGAGTACGCTAGCGATTATACTATTAGAGGCGTCGGTCTTAAGCCTTATCTACTTTTAAAGGTAATAGTAGCATAAAATCGGGGTTATTTAAAAGCTTAAGCGCAGAGTTTCCTAAGCTTCTTTATAAGTATTATTAAAATTAAAAGGAATATTTCCTATAAGAGCTATTAAAGGTCGGCAGATACAACTATAGCCTTAAATAAACCTTTAGTAGAAATTATAAAACCTTAGAAAGCTCTATATATTACGTACATTCTTAGTATATTTCTACTCTTAAATGATTAAGACCTTATTAAGGTCTACCTCGATTTTATAAACTCTAATAATAAACCTTAGAAACCTAGTCTTAGTAACCTTAAACTCGCTTTTCTTAATATCTACTTAAAGGCTATAGTGTTAAAGAATTCCTAAGATCTTCTTAATATAAATCTTATAGTTAAGGGAGTTTTTTAAAGTAGATTAGAATATTATTTAAGTAGGTAAAATAGAAATCGTTAAAGTAGTTAAAGAGAATATTATTAATAAACTACTAAAAGGTAGTAGGCCTATTTATTAGCTCAAATGGCAAAACCTTATATTTATAGGTCTTATAATACGTGCGAAAGGTAGTTAGGTCTTCGGCATCAGCTAATATGCGGATATAGTAGAAGGCTTATTATATATCGATTTTTATAAAAATATAAGCTTTTAATATATATGCTATTATCTTATTAATAAAAGGAATTAGGTAAGGGTCTTTCTTTATTAAAGCGTTTAGTTTCTGGTAATCGATATATAAATGTAAGGAGCTATTAGCTTTTCTAATAAAGAGGATTAGGGCTGCCTAAGGGGAACTTAAAGCTTTAATAAATCCTTTATATAGGTTCTTAAGAATATAGCTCTTAACCTTTAAAAGCTATTTATTAGTAAGGCGGTAGAGGGGCTCGATTATTAAATTATTCTCGCCTATTAGCTTAATTTTATAATCTACCCTTAGCCTAGGTTTCAATAGCTAATCAGAGGCCTAGCGACTAAAGACGTTTTTAAACTTAGCATACTAAAGTAAGAGCTTTTAGTCTATTAGCTTGTTATTGCTTTTATACTTAACTTATAGCGCCGAACTAAGGCCAAGGGAGCTAATTTCAGCTTGCCTAGCCAATTCTTAGCGATTGATCTCTTAATTTAGATTATAAACTAAGCTTATAAATATAAACTCTTTAAGCGCCAGTTCTTAAGTTTATATAGCTCGCCTTGCCTTAGTTATAAAGCGGTAGTAGAAGGCGCCGATTGCTAAGGCTAAGATTAGGCTAATCTAGCAAGCTATCTTTAAAGGAGCGTTTCTCTTTATTAAAAGAAGGAGCAAAGGGACTAGTACTCTTAATAAGGCCTTTTTTAAATAGTTCAAATCTCTTTTTAAGTCTTTAAAGAAACTGCTATCCCTAGGTCTATAAGAGGCCACTTGCAGGCTAGGACTAAGAGTGAGATTCAAGTTTATAGATTTCACTCGCAGGCTAGGACCAGGAGTAGGATTCGAGTTCGTAGATTTTACTCGCAGGCTAGGACTAGGAGTAGGATTCGAGGCGTTATTACTTGCTAGCACTAAGAGCTAGGCTCAGGCTATTCTTAGGTCTTTATCCTTAGCATTTATTATAGCTGCTTAATAATCGATATCTTATTAGGCTATTAGGGGTTTTATTAGCTATAAGAGATCGATTAATACGCATCGATTAAAGTAGGAGATAATAGGCATATCCTTAAATTAAGATATACTATTTTTCCCTTTTCTATAGGATTATTTAAGGTTATAGTACTTTAAGAACTTCTTACTAATTAAAACGTCAGTTGCTCTTAAGCTTATAATTAAAAAAGGGAAGTTTATTTATCGCCTATCGATTATAAGGATAAGTAAGATAGCAAATCGAATGGTTTCTCCCTTAAGGCTATTATAGCTAGTAGGGGTAATCGGTTTAAGCAGTTTAATGAACTTTACCTTAAGTCTTTAAGAGAGCTAGTATACTAAAGATGTTTTAATAATACTGAAAATATTAGCTTTATTATTAATATAGGTAACTATTTTAATAAATGATCTATTTTAAGCTAGTTCTATAAGAATTAAAAACTGGCGGCCGCTTATTAATAGGTAGGAATTAAAATTTAAGTCTTTTTATAAATTATAACCTATACTATAATAGGAGTCTTTGCTATAGCTTAGCAGTTTCCTAATAGTAGGTCGTTTTCCATCTTAACTTTAGCTATTATAAACTTGCCCTACTTCTTTAGCTTAAGGCAGTCTATTATATAATAATTAAGGACTCTATAGTTATAGTAGAGACTAGACGACGGCTTTAGGCTGGCAGACCTTTCTTAATAAGCCGCCGGCAAGGGAGAATAAGTGCAAAGAGCTAAGGAAGTAGCTATAGCTATAGGTCTTTATAACTCCCTTTTCAATATGCTAAGGACGCGGTCCTTTAAAGGGAAGAAGGCAATAGCAAGGGCAACTTATCGAATATTATAGGCTTCTTCTTACTTAATATTATAGGCCTTATAGTCTGCAATAACTAAGAATTTATTTAAAGTAGTATAATTATTATTTATTTTATACTTCTTTACTTAAAGGTCGTTCTTTAAAGCTAAGGAGACCTTTTTATAGATATTATCGAATTAGCGAGACTAATCGATCTTATTAGCTATAGCAAGGGTAACGAACTTAAATTAAAACTTATTATATAATATTAAACCTATAATTAGCTTACTATATTTAAGCTTAATAGACTAAATGTAATTATAGTTAAAGAACCTTTAATCTAAGACCTTAAGGATATTAGTAGTATATATAAACTTATTAGTAAAGATAGGATCTATATATTATAAGATTAGGTTTTAAGCTTTACCTATTATATACTTAAAGTAGGTAGTAATCTAATCTTCTCTTAAAGTAAAGTTACTTAAGTACTTTTAAATAAATACCTTTATAGCTATCTTTTAAGCGTTATAAGTGATTTTGCCTTAATAGTTATTAAAATAGGTTTAAAGGTACTTAATTCGATAGGAGTCGACGGCTAGGACTAAAGGTCTAATGATTAAAAGGTAGTAGTCTAAGGGAGGCAGCAAGTCGGCAGTAAGGGACCGAGTATTCTAAGGGCTAGCACTTAAGGAAGAAGGGGCAGTAGTATTATTTTAAAGAGCAGCGGCTATAGTAGCGCTAATAAGGTTTGCGATTTCGGCCTGCTAAGCAGCTAAGAAGAGAGGGACTAATATAGTAAGAGTAGATATTAGTTCTTCCTTAACTTCAATCGATAGAAGGGGAGTATTTTAAGAATCTACTTGCAGTCTAGGCCTAAGAGTAAAATCGGTACTAAGGGAGGTTTCTTCCTAAGTAGGCTTAAGAGAGGGAATATCTTTAGGACTAGGGTTGGCAGTAAGGCCCGTAGAACTGGTGGAACTGGTAGCAGTAAGGCCTGTAGAACTAGTGGAACTGGTAGCAGTAAGGCCCGTAGAACTAGTGGCAGTAAGGCCTATAGAACTGGTGGCAGTAAGGCCCGGTGGTAAAGGTGCGGTTAACCTTTTACTTCTCCTAAGTGGCATAAGATTGGAGGTTATAAGTACTAACTCTTTCTATATTATCTAGTTTAGTCTAAAGGGACCTAATGCTAAATAGTAACCTATTTAAAAAGGGGAAGATTAGTATAAGCAGAGCTATATATATTCTTAAAGCCTTTTAGTAGAGTATATATTAAGGTATTATAGGTTTATAGATCTTAAGAAAGAAGGTTTTACTTTAGGATTATATCTCTTTACTAATCAGGAGTTATAATAAGGTTATCTAAGGGTATAGTGCAAATCTAGGGAAGTAGGGTCTAGGGATCTAAAGCTTATCACTCTACTAAAGTTGACTTAGTCTCTAACGGTATAGTATAACCTATTAAGGCTGACCAAGTCTCTATATATATATATAGGTATAGGTCCCTTAGTTTCGTACCTAAGTGTTTCAAAGGAAGGAGTAAGGGGCTTCGAAGAGTCGAGTTATATTCGAGGCTTTCGCAGAAGAGGGGGAGTATCGAAGAGTATAAGGAGAGTTGTCGACGAGTATATTATCGACGAGTATGAGGTCGATGAAAAAGAGTGGTATAGAGTATTTATAAGGGAGGGAGAGAGTTGAGAAGAGAGAAGTTATTATACTGCTCTAGGCAGCAGCCTACGCTAGCGAAGCGAGGGCATAGTGAATAATTTTTTTTTTTAAATTGAAATTGAAGGTGAATTTCCATTTGCAAAATGGAGTAGGTTAGTCGAAAAAAACGAGCTAATCTCATATTCGAAGGTTATTGCTTAGCTTTCTCTAAAAACTAGATCAGTAAGATCTAGGCGCTATATACGAGTTGCTTAGGGCAGTTCGTAGTAGAAGTATCAAAATCGAAAGATCGAATTGCTTAAGGCAGTTCGAAGTGACGATTCTAAAGGGGGTAGATATTAAGCTTCTTAGCAGAGGTTGAGTTGATCTTTTCTTATATTACGACTAGCTCTAGAGCGTACAGTAGGCGAGAATCGAACGCTGACTGTATTACCTCAAGAGGTATACTATATAATGGAAAAGAAAAGATAAAGGAGAGAGAGTCTTTAGTAAAGCTCCTCCAGAATAAGTACAGGTGCTTCACTAGCGTGCACGTGATCCAGCCACCTTGCTACCTTAGCGTGCGCCTGACTTTGTGCACCTGACCGATACGTGATATAACCGTGCACGTGATGCGGCCGTAACATGGTGCTTCCTCCCTCTTTGTCTTTGGTCTTTACATAGGCCTATTCTTGTGTTGTTCCTGCTCCCTCTTATAGTAATATTATAGAAATTGACTCTTAATATAAGAGGGAGCAGGAACAATACAAGAATAGGCCTATGTGAAGACCAAAGACAAGAGGGAGGAAGCACTACAAGCGGGCTCTCCGAAGACAAGAACTAGGACAATTCACTAGTTAGGGGTAGAATAGGTAGTTAGCATTGCGCGCTGTCTCTAAGTACAACAGTAGTCCTATTTATACCCCCTTCGACCCTTAGCCGATCATATGACTTTGTCACGTGACTTATATCATATGACTCCTCCTTCGACTCTCTATCCCGTGACTCCTCGATTGTCACGTGACTATCACGTGACTCCTTTTCTTCTAGGTCTCTACATTAAGCCAGACCTATAAGTAGATTCCTTTAAGGAAAGTGCACTCTCTGCCCTAATATAATTTAGTAAGGATAAGGAGAATAGATGGACTCTTAAGCTAGGATCGCAAGTGAAGTTTGCGAAAATAACTCTTAAGCCAGGACTATAAGTAGATTGCAAAGTATCCTTAAAGATAACTCTTTAGCTAGGATTATAAGTGAATTTAATAGAAATGACTCTTAAGCTAGGACTGCAAGTGGATTCTGCAGATTCGCTAATAATAACTCTTAGGCTAAGATTGCAAGTGAAATTCGCAGAAATAACTCCTAAGCTAAGACCGCAAGTGAACTTCGCAGATTCGTTAGAATCGACTCTTAAGCTAGGACTGTAAGTGGATCTTGCTATTTCTAAGAAATCGACTCCTAAGCCAGGACCGCGAGTAGATCTTGCCATTTCTAGGAAATCGACTCCTAAGCCAGGACTGCAAGTGGATCTCGCGGTTTGTTATGCATAATACCGCTCGGCCAAAATGTGAATCTACACCTTAGGGCATATACTAGCATATTTAGCCTATTTTCTATATAATATACCTCCTAGGTCGCTAGAAGAATAGTTTTTCCAGCGGCCTAAGTACTAGCCTAGTCTATAGTAGCGTAGATATGGCGTATAGACTGCTAAGCTAGTAGGAAATAGGTAGTCGGAAGGCCGGAATGCATTTTTCTTCGGCTATATATTAGAGGTTATTTTACTTAAATCTATTAAAACTTCTATTAATGCAGTTGAAACTGAGTATAATCATTACCGAATTCTTTAAAAAGTAGTTTACTAATAGAACTTTAAAGTGAGAAACGTCGGCTAAACCTTGCGCAAAAGGAATGCAAAAAGAATTATCGCTATACTTATAGGGCTTATAACTATTATATATAATACCGCTTGGCCAAAATGTGAATCTATACCTTAGGGCGCG
>JAENRP010000359.1:0-43633 GCA_024741835.1 Diplocarpon mali | reverse complement strand
TCCTTTTCCTGCATTATCACGCCGAATCTATCGTCCTCCCCCTTCGTGCCAGACGCCTTCAGTAAATCTCTCGGCCGACGAGGAATATTTTACACACCCGGATCGCCTTGCGACGATCACCCCACCCAGACACTCGCCCAGCGCCACAAAATACCTTCGCCGCTTGCGTCCGAGACCCCGAATCAGAAGAGAGTAGTTGACAGTACTCGTGTGCCGGTTCCAGCGAGCTCGCGGGGCAACATTTCAGACGCAGCATCAGAGGCATCGCATTCCAGCCAGCATCCGATAGATAAGAAACCCTTCCCCCCCTCACCTACGGCGCTCCCCCGGCTGTCGAAGCACGGGAAAACCCTCTCGAGTAATCTCATCTCCGATTCCCACCAATATCAACTCCTTAGCGCTCCCGACGTCCCGGCGGCAGAGTAGTTCACCGTTCTTTTGTCCCCCGCCGCGACACGAATCCTGGGAACGAGCGCGCAAGCCTGATCGCACAGCAGGACAAACTGCCGCACATACCGACCTCGATCCCACGACGCGACTGCCGTCGCGCACGGCGATTGCGACGATGAGTGTCATGCTGCAGACCCCGTCGCGGGCGTCGACGGCTTCCTCTTCGTCCTTCCAGCCCGTCTCACGTCAGAACACCATGTCTTCCCACGATGGCGGAAGGTCCATCCGACAGTCGAAACGGTACTCCATGACCACGCTGTACCTCTCCATGTCGGCCAACGAGAAGGATCTGGAGATCGAGGATGACCTGGCAAAAGGTAGACGAGAGCAATGGCCTGCTGTTGACGGGTCGCACGTCAGATGCTAACCGTATCGGCAGCCCAGAAAGTCCTCCGCGAACTCAAGTCGAACATCTCCTCGCAGTCCAAGAAGAATTTCGTGCTGGAGAAGGACGTCCGCTATCTCGACTCGCGGATCGCCCTCCTGATCCAGAATCGCATGGCGCTGGAAGAGGTAGGTCGACCGGCCGCGAGGCCAGCCGGGCTGGGCTGACGCGGTACAGCAAAACGAAGTGGCCAGCCACCTGGAAGAAGCGGCGGACCTGCAAGAGGGCTTCTTCCCCAACGACGAGAAGACGCAGAAGTACGGCAATCTCCTCTTCCTCCTACAATCCGAGCCGCGACACATCGCACATCTCTGCCGCCTGGTGACGATGGCCGAGATCGACTCGCTTCTGCAGACGGTCATGTTCACGATCTACGGGAACCAGTACGAGAGCCGCGAAGAACACCTTCTCCTGACCATGTTCCAGGTAAGGTGACCCGCGAGACACGGCCGATCGAGACGCGGGCTAACTGGGGCCGAGTCTGTGTTGACATATCAATTCGATAACACCCCCGAGTACTCGTCTCTCCTCCGGGCCAACACGCCCGTGTCCCGGATGATGACCACCTACACCCGACGCGGTCCCGGGCAGAGCTATCTCCGGACCGTGCTGGCCGAGCGCATCAATGGGCTCATTGAGCTGAAGGATCTGGATCTCGAGATCAACCCCTTGAAAGTCTACGAGCGGATGATTGAGCAGATCGAGGAGGACACCGGGAGCCTGCCGGCTTCTCTGCCCAAGGGGGTGACGGCGGAGCAGGCCGCCGAGAACCTACAGGTGCAGGCGATTATCGAGCCCAGGCTGACCATACTGATGGAGATCGCGAATGGCTTCTTGGCAACGATCATGTCGGGGTTGGAGGACACCCCGTACGGCATCCGGTGGATCTGCAAGCAGATCAGAAGCCTGGCCAAACGGAAATACCCCGATGCCAACGACCAGGTCATCTGTACCCTGATTGGCGGCTTCTTCTTCCTCCGCTTCATCAATCCCGCCATCGTGACGCCGAAATCTTACATGCTCATTGACGGGACGCCATCGGAACGGCCGCGGCGGAGCCTGACTCTGATCGCCAAGATGCTCCAGAATCTTGCCAACAAGCCCTCGTACGCCAAGGAGCCGTACATGGCCAAGCTGCAGCCGTTCATCCAACAGAACAAGGAGCGCGTGAACAGGTTCATGATTGATCTCTGCGAAGTCCAGGACTTCTACGAGAGTCTGGAGATGGACAACTACGTGGCCCTCTCCAAGAAAGATCTGGAGCTCTCCATCACCCTCAACGAAGTGTACGCCACCCACGCCCTGCTGGAGAAGCATTCCGCCGAGCTGAACAAGGACGAGAACTCCCACCTGGCCGTCATCCTGAGCGACCTCGGCGCCGCCCCCGCCCAACTACCACGGAAGGAGAACCGGGCCATCAACCTCCCACTGTTCAGCAAGTGGGAGACGGCAATCGACGACCTGACCGCCGCCCTGGACATCACCCAGGAAGAGGTGTACTTTATGGAGGCCAAGTCTACATTTGTCCAGATCATGCGATCGATACCCACCAACAGCGCCGTGGCGCGGAGGCCGCTGCGCCTCGAGCGAGTCGCCGATGCGGCTGCTACCTCCCGGAACGACGCCGTGATGGTGCGCAAGGGGATCCGGGCCATGGAGCTTCTCAGCCAGCTACAGGAGCTACACGTGATTGACAAATCCGATCAGTTCAGCCTCCTGCGCGACGAGGTGGAGCAGGAGCTGCAGCACCTGGGATCCTTGAAGGACGGCGTTGTCACCGAGACCCAGAAGCTCGAGGAGGTCTTCAAGACGATCCGCGATCACAACACCTACCTCGTCGGGCAACTCGAGACCTACAAGAGCTACCTGCACAACGTGCGGAGTCAGAGCGAGGGCACCAAGCGCAAGCAGCAGAAGCATCAGGTCCTGGGTCCGTACAAGTTCACCCATCAAGCCCTGGAGAAGGAGGGGGTCATCCAGAAGAGCAACGTACCGGACAACCGGCGAGCGAACATCTACTTCAACTTCACCAGCCCCTTACCCGGGACTTTCGTGATCTCGCTCCACTACAAAGGTAAGGGGGTCTCTCGCGTCCCGGCGATCCCGGGGACGGCTCAGTGCTAACGACCGCAGGTCGGAACCGGGGACTCCTGGAGCTCGATCTCAAGCTCGACGATCTCCTGGAAATGCAAAAGGACAATCAAGAGGACCTCGATCTCGAATACGTCCAGTTCAACGTGTCCAAGGTCCTGGCACTACTCAACAAACGGTTCGCCCGAAAGAAGGGGTGGTAAGCGTGTCTCCTAGGAAGGACGGCGATTTCCGCCTGCGACGACCGGGCTGTACGATAATGGGGAATTTTTGTTCACGAGGGTTTGGTTGCGGATGAGGGGCAGGCAGGAGTCATTGCGCGATTGCGATATCCGGCGGGTCTAATCTTTTGGTTGGTACTGCTCTCTTCTGGCTGGCAGGGCGTCTCTCTCTCTTGATCGACGACCACTTGGATGCGGCGTGCCACCACAGCCCGTCCTCCTTCTGTGTCGGGTCTTCACGTGCGTTGGGGCTTTCATCGCTGCCTGCATATCTTGCTCTCTTCATTCGAGGCTGCTCTTCGTCCTTGGGGGGTTCGCCTGGTCTCTCTCGGCAGCGGGACGGCGGCGGGGTCCACGCTCCGAGTCGCTTGGGGGTGGCGGGAGGGAGCCGCAGCCAACCTGTGACTGCTGGGAGCGGGAGGGTCGCAGCGGACCTGTGCGCGGCTCAGCAGTTGGATTTTGGTGCAGTCTGGGTCGGCGTGGGATGATGATGGATGGGACCAGTGGATAGGAGATCGGACATGGTGGAGAGGGTCCCTATGTCTCTGGGGATTGGAGGGTGCGGAGGGAGGTGCTCGGGACAGGAGAGTCGAGGTTGATGGAATATAAATGTAATGTCATGAATGAGCGGAAGTCTGGTCCTCGACGGGCCACGAGTAGCCTGCCGCAAGTGAACGAGCCAAGGATATAAACGGTGCGGAGGGGGCAGTCACGGTACCCGCCGCTCTGCGCGGCTCTTCTCCTCACGAGACTTCTGAGAAGGAGCGAAGCCGCGCCGGGCCCGTCCCCCCCTCTGAAGGCGCAAGACGAAGTGCATGCAGGGCAAGGCAGGGCAAGGCAGGACAAGGCACCGCCGCGCCGGCCCGATCCCGATCCCGATCCCGGCCCCGGTCCCGGCCACTCGGTCCCACGGGACGCGAAGATGCTGCGCAATTCGACAGAAAGGTTTTCTTTGAGCTTCCGAATGTAACTTTATACTGCAGTGATACATTAGGCTGAGACCTTGGGATGATCATCTTGCTCCTCCGAAATCCCAAAAATCGCAACCGTAGACAGATACAGCTATCTTACCCCTCTCAGCAATCACTTTCACTCTGTGCCTACCTTCTCCTCCACCATCTCCTCCACCACCACCTCCTCCTCCTTGAACTGGCTGTTCATCTCTTCACCCATGATCATCTCCCTTGTATTCAACCTTGCACTCCACACCATATTCTCTGTTGTCCCGACTTCCCTCAACGAGCCCTTGCCACCGCCTCCAACGACCTGGATGTCGGAATCCCCATTGGTATAACCTTTCGCTTTGTGGTGCATGAATACCGGAGGGGTGACAGTGAAACACCTGCCAAGAAGTTAGCGCGGCCGGCTACCAGATGTCGATGGCTGCTCAGACTTCGAAACCTGGTATCGACGTTGGTTCGATGTCAATGTTCGAAATTTACTTGCCTCATTCCTAACCGCGTCTTCGGCCTCCCCCATCTACACAGTCCTGCTAGAGAGTTGTCAAAGGGTCCAGCCAGATGATCAACACTCAAGTCAAACAAGACCTTTTTGGCACCTTCCAGACTCAATGCGTAGGCAAACGTGCAAATGGGCGCGCCCGTGACGTGAACCCAGCGCGTGTAAGGACTCGTAGTATAATTCTGGAAGCCGGCGACACGAGCGGGTGGTGGGACGGTGAGGTCATTCTCGATGGTGTATTTTGTAGAGATGTAGACGAAATCGGGAGACTCTGGGTCCATGGACGCATACTCTTCTAGTTTCTCCGGAAAGACCTCGCCACAGTGGCCGAGCCAGAGCAGATCCCAGTCATCTCCATAAGGAGACGCAGATGAACGCGAAGAAGCGGGCTGAAGCGTGCGTGTACCAGCGGCAATATGCTGCAGCTGATCCTTGAGCCTGGCGTCCCAGTCCATATCGTCTTCCATAATAAGTGCCGTGGAGATCCCTTCTTCAACCATGCTGTGTGTTCTTCTGTCAGTGATAGGAAATCAGCTGTAGCGAAGCCGAGAGCACTGACGTTCTGACTGCGTTCATATGCCCCCTCCAGCTTCCCAGATTCGTGTCCCACAGCTTTACACGATCGATGCCATAGGGGAGTGCTTTGTCAACGACGCTCTCCCCGCGGACTCCGTCAATCCAATTGATCTTGAACCCAGTCAAGCTGCTTATCAGCGTCAAAGCATCTCTCTTATCACTCCTCTCGGCCAAACCAACGGCGAACACTCTCTCGAAGCCCAGTGTCGTATTGGTGACTAGGTCGGGTTCTGTGATGGGGCTCGAGGATGTGTCTTTCGAGTAGGACGAGATGACCCGGGACGAGTAGTCCCGGAAAGAACGGGGTTTCGGGTAGAGAATAAAGAGGATGATGGATAGAGAAATCAGAAGGCCGAAGCCGATGGGAAAGCTGCGCGGTTGAATCATATCGAGACGTCAATGGTGGCTGGATATCGCGAGAAGAGAGGAGAAAGAGAGAGGGGGGGGGGAGGCAGAGAGAAGTTGACATACGGCATTATGCTGTCACCCGTCCGTGTTACGCGATCGAGACGAAAGTCACGAGACGGTTGTGTTGCACGAAACCGACACCTGACGTTAACCTGGACGGTAGGAAGGAAAGAACAGACTCGAGAAGCGACTGCACTAGCGTGCCTTCCCGTCCAAGGTACCACAACACCATAGCATACCTCCTGGGTACCTCAGGTAAGGTGCCTCTACCTAGGTAACATTCGCGAGGAAAGCGACGAGAACCTCCCCTACGAAATGAAAAGCCCTGCAAGGCAAAAGAGACCTTACGATCGATGGGATTGATGGAAGTACCGAGCTACTTCACGTCCACTTCAATCTAGGATGAAGTCCATCCATGTTCGACATTTCTTCATAAAAGGCTGTCATTGCTCCCACCGAGGTGCTCCAAAACCACAGTATCGCTTGCTCGTTTCCAATGCAATATAAATGAACGATGTACCTCACCGGATGCCAAAAATGTCCAGGCCCAGCCCATTGCTGTGTTTACGGGAGCAGGAATGGGATTCGTGTGCTCCAGGATAGCTCCCATCCTACCGGACACAGATCAGTCAACCTGGCTGTCGGGACCATCAAACCTGTACTTCGGTGAGTAAATCGCAAGTAGCTCCTCGGAATAGTCATCCAGGTGGATGATCTTAAAGCTGTCTTCCCACTTCTTCAAGAAGTCCTTACGCTTATATTCGTAGCTGAGCCCTTGTGACCATGCGACGACTTCAACCTTCCATCCTTTCCGAAGTGCCCGTTCAACCATCGTCAGGAAGCCGCCAGAGTATTCTGCTTCAGCGGCATCGCCGCTAGCCAGGACCACTGTTGAGGGCGTTTCGCTATCGACCACGCTTTCAAGCATCTTCAACTGCAGGATCTCATCCACCCCTTGTTCCTGCATCCCTAATCGGATTGCTGTAGATTCAGATGCACTGGAATATCCGGAAGTGACATAGCCAGAGCCAGCTCCATGCTTTTTCTTCTTCGGTGTCGTACAAGTCTGAGGTTTGGAAACTCGTTCCAATATATTTAGTTCATACTTGAACTCTGAGGCATCCTTGAGATGAGTAGGTAGCTTGATAGGTGTGTCGTAGAGGCTGCTGATAGTCGAACCACCGACGACACGTCTAGCTACATCTCGGCCTCTTTCAAGAATGAAGGCAAGGAAACGAAACGAAAACGGTGGCTGTTTTATACGGACCTGCTCTGAAATATTCCTCTTCTGCTTCAGTTTTTGAGTGAATCCAATGAGTATGTTAGATAGATCAACAAATATGTGTATTCCTCCCGCGTTGGTGATCCCGAGCCGAGAAGGAGCTTGACCGATGTTTGATTCGTTTGGGAATGACCTGCAAAGTTTTGTAAGAAGCTTCGCACTTTGCTCTTCAGCTGTTAGGGTTTTCATTGGCCAGATATGGTTAGGACTATTGGACAACTTCAGAATTGGAGGTGGGAGAAGTGTTGCTGGTCGAAATAGTTTAACGGAAGCAAGATCCACTGCGGGTCTCCGTGGAGTGGACAGTATGGAGTATTCTTTTGTAGATTTGGAAGGCGTCATTGATATACTCGATTCAAGCCCCATTTTTCCCTTTCCTTCTTCCGTATCGGAGTCGAGGCCAACAATATCAGCGTCTGCTACCCGCGACTGATGCAATGTTGTAGGTGCCAAAGTTCCAGCATCAGCATCCCTCGAGTGCGTGCTTTGCGCCAAAGCACTCGGTGGATATTGTTCATCTTCCCACCGCACTTCCTTGATCTTTGGATCTGGGAGTTCCAGCCCATCATCATCGCGAGTAGACGATGGTGGCGTTGAGCTCTCCAGTGAAAATGCCGAGTCGGTCGAGGGCCGCCTCCCTTCAGACAGGGGGATATTACGAGGTCTGCCGATGAAGTTGAAGAGTCTATCAAAGTCTCCTAGACTCTTTGAAACCTCTGCTCTGGGGTTGTAGAGAGCGGGGTCGGGTATTTCGAGGTCGGTGGCGGTTTCTGACTTCGAAAGAAAGGCGCGAGAGAACCGGCGGGCCAGCTTAAACTCCCAAAGGCCCGCGTTGTTACTGTCGGAGACGGAGTCCATCATACACAGCGGAGCTGGCTGCCGATGGGTGATGAAGTCCTGAAGATGCGGAATATGAGGGTTTGGCTCTACATACTGATATTAGCTCTGAAACATTGCATCTTGCGTTGTGAGTCTTTCTTACGTTGCACAGGGGCGATGTAAAACGAATGTGTTCATGACTGAGGGAATTCGATTTAGATATGTGTCTGATTAAAGAAACGGTACTGTTTGATTCGGATGTGCAGCACTCGTATCTATGACGAGAATGAGGCAAGACGCAAGAGGCAAGGCTGATAGAAGGCGGAAGCTAGCGGGGTCTAGTCAGATCTGGATCTAGTAGCCTTGGCCACTATCGATCGGTCTTTCGATTGCTTCGTGTCAGCGGATTCGTTGTTACTCACCCTAGGGACCCCTGGCGCGACTAACTACCAGATACCTTATTCCTTTATGCACCTACGAATATACGTTGGCGCACAATAGATACTTACCTTCACTTGCGATGCCTCAATTTCGAAAAGTATCAGGAATTGCAAATACCCTAACTACGCGGTAGTATAGGTGCTATGCTTGTGGGCTCCACCGCACATATTGACAGTGAGGGAAGCTCCTCCACATCGTGGATGTGCCAGCCAGCAATGGCACGACGCTCCTTGAATTTTCTCTGTTCGTAGCGCATCAATATTGCCGGCTGGCTCGCAACTATTCAAGACACAGTTTCTCATGATTCTTCTGAAGCTCTTTCTATGCCGCTAAAAGTTAGCAGCTATTCGTTGATTTTGGAGTGGTATTAGGTCGTTGCGATTTTATGTATGGAAGCCATGGCCTCATTGACAAATCTTTGTTTATCCTCTTGAACTTTTCACATCTTGGAGAAACTACAGCAGTCTGTCATGCTTTCTTCGAACACCGCTCAGAGCTAAAGGCGTTGATCTCCTTCCTCATCACCTTCTGTCTATCTTGCTTATCCAATGTAGAGACTAATGCTCTCTTGGGCGAGCGCATGGCACGACCGACTGTGGGCATAATTCAAAATTTCCATGTCACTGAGCAGGAGAAAAAAGCAGGAAAGGAGAGTGGTCAGCAAGGCAAGGGAAGCACTAGGTGAGTTTCATGCCATGCCCTCGACAGGAAATTCCTTTGTTGATAGGATTTATTTGACATGGACGAGAAGTGGGCAACGCGATAGATTGTCCTGGTTATCATAACCCGGAGTCTCTAGCAGCTACACTTGCCTCCCACCTGGATCTTTCTTGCACGCCAGCAATTCCTTGTGCAGAGTATAGCGCCCAGGGCCATTAACGTATTCCAACCATGAGCTCTGAAAGGATCATGCCCTCTGTCAATTGTTCTATCAATAATATTGGGCCGTGGCTTGAATATCCCAGCCCGGCACTCGCGGAAGTATGTTTGTAAAAATAGTCCTGTTGTCGAAAAGAAAAGAAGGAAATAAAAGCGGCATTTTAAGTCGTGATGAGAATACTCGATGTCGAGGCTTCTTTGATGGCAAGACATCCAGTCTGAAAGCGGAACTTGGTCTGCCTTCCGATTGCAGACAGGACCAGACTCGATACGCCTCTAATTCACGGTTCTTCATCCAAGTTCTTCATTCAATTTCCTTGTGTCCAGGTGGTATAGTGAACCAAGCGCCGATGTTCACTTCATTAGAAAAACATATTTAGAAAACGACAGGCTTTTAATGCTGCAAGAGAAGCACAGATAATGTAAACATCTCCGTATAGCTCGAGAAACTGAGGCGGTGCAGACACGGTATCCTATCGGAACCACAGATCTGGTGCTTCCGCGCTGCAAGTCCAAGCATAGATTAGAATCATACGAGTCAATAGATAAGTCAATGAGGGTTGCGTGAAGGACATCATTCGGAGACATCTATTGAGGAGGGAACTTATCGACGTCGATTTCATTTCCGCTGGCAGCCCCTGTTAAGGTCTCAGTTCTTCAAACCCAAACAGTCTCAATGCTGAAGCTCTGAGAAACCAATCATCGTCTGCCTTGGTAGCTGCTCATATGAATTTCTACCGTCTCAAAAACAGACTTCTAGAGAACGTGCTAAATATGGCGCAATAAAGACTGGGGTGAGATAAAGATGCTATGTCTAAAATGATATAAATTTTGACAGGATGTGCTATCACGTCTCACTATTTGTCCTAGACGCCTGGAATTGCGGCACCCCCCAGTCTCGAAATCGATTGTTTTGATCGTTTGCTGCTCTGGGTCGTCAGCCACCAGAGCATCCAGAACTGCCACACTCTCACCCCCCTAACAAGGAAGCTCGATGCCTTGCTAAACTGGCTAATATAATGGAAAGGCTTATGGTTACTGTAAAAATGGCCCAATACCCCTGGAATTTTTGACTCCTGGGGAAGCGCTTACACACCTTCTATTCATCGGGGATGGAGCGACCTATCAATGCATTGCTCTGCCAAATCATGTTATACATGGCAACATTTCGCCGCTGATGAGGAGGTGGATGGCAATAGTCCCAACACAGCCTAGAGGAATAAACCCTATAAAGACATGGAACGATGACAACGGCGTCATAACATTGGAGCAGAAGGCTATGTTCCCTGGTCAATACACAAGATATGGGACGTTACGCATGTTCCATGCTCCCTAGTTGTGTGCAATGAGTTCCCCCAAAGTCTGCCCTTAACCATGTTGTTCCAAAAGTTAAGATCTTGTGCTCTTACTCTAGCACTCTCCCTGTTTGCTGCAACATTTTTTTTTCAAAAACCAGAACCGACATAAGTTCCTACACAGGGTTAGCGGCAGCACCCAAAATCCCTATTCCACTGCTTGATAAAAGCGAGATCACCAGACCATACAGAATTGGGGACAGCTATACACTGGGACGAAGTCAGAACGTGGAATATCATGAAAGCACAGAGATACAGAGTGCACCAGACCATGAAATACTTCTTGGAATCTCGTGCCAGATATGGCAAATTCTAGGCAACGGGCGTCGATCGTAGTGTCTCTCTTACCTCGGGGGCTTTCTTTGCGTGAAGCCTGGCTCGAACTATACAGACCACGAGTACTGGTCGCTACAAAACGCCCTCAGAATTCAAGGCCACGGTTATGCCTTGAGTAGTGAGTCTGCTCTCGGATGACGATGATCACACGCCACAAGAATTGAGCCGGACGAGCAAAAGAAGACCGCTTCCTTCATGTAGAGTCCCCATTACACGCGAGCATATCCACGACAATGGAGATGAGAAAAAATGCGTGGCTGTCAGTAATCGTACCACGATTAGGAACAGCCAGGATAACATGCTGGAGGAATAGCAACGTGAGCGGGCGAAGAAGGAAGCCGAGGAGAGGAAAGGGACGATATCGCCGCCACGCCCCTTTGAGCAACACGTTTCAGTCGATCACCGGGAGTTTTGTGCGTATATGCAGACGCATCGATATTTCGGGAGAAATAAAGGTCCGGCGAGCTTGATTTTGTGTCATTTGCATTTCTTTAGTCTTGAACTATTGCAATTTGGTCCCATACTTCACACGCATTTCATGTTTTATGCTTTTAAAATCTTCAAAAGAATAGTTGAATACCGTGCTGAAAATAGGATAACATGATAGAATTGATACGTTGTGCATAAAAAATAACTTGCTCGCACATGAAATGAGAGAGTTTGTAAAAGTGGTGAAGCATGCTTGCATCGCTGTGAAGTAAAGTACTTACTGCTTGCTGAAGCGAGCTAGCACCATTGCCCTGTATTTTCAACCTAAAAAAGTAGGTATCTAAAGCATTGTGAAGCACTACAGCCGGATGCATCCTCCCAGTGGACTTGCTTTTATCCTAAGAGCAACAGTATTCAAATTTAGTCCTGGGATCGCGTCCTCTTTTCCGCCTGCGTTAGACCGAAAGAGAGGCGTGCAAAGTGCTCGATGTGCATAACTCGAGATCGGCAGGGAACGAAGGAGAGAGGATGCACTGATGCGGTAAAATAGAAGTAATCTTGGCAAAGAGCGGCCGGGCAGGTCTCCTCTGAAACAAGGATACTTACAAGTCCTGGACCAGAAGAATTTTAAGGATGTTAACATGGATGCGAGGACCCTTTCCAAGGTCGACCAGGAGACACTGGCGGCGTGGAGTTCGGTAGGACTTTGCGAAAAACCATAATGGAGGCGGCAATAGCTGGAAGCCACAAACTGAATAAGGCGGATGATGTGCGAGTTGGGAAACGATAACAGTCTATGATTATGTAGAGTTTACTATACTACACGAAAGTGGTTTGGTCCTGAAGGTCTCCATTGACTGCCGAAACTTCATCAGAGGCCGTGTTGAGCTTTAGATTGTTGCTCCTTTTCGTGAACAGCATGCCAGATCCTCCGCTTCCAATTTCTGAAACTTCTTGGACCGTTAGTGTGCGCAAACTCCGGCATTGTCCACAAGGCTTTCATCGTGCTTCCTTTATCTCCGCGATATATAGAGAACTGTAGATCGGCAACATCGCAGACGATGAAGAAGGTATCTTTATCAAAATCCAAAGCAGCTTGCTCCATCTCATTCAGCAGAGTGCGCATACCACTGAGATCGTCATACCGGTATCGATATATGCGAAGAAGCTCATTGTAGAACTGAGTACTTGCACCCAAAACGTGGGATATAAATCCCAGGGATTTGATCTTGGGGAGGATAGACAGAGTAAGAGGCGACGGTTTGGCGAAAGAGCGATCGAGGAGACGAAGCCCAAAAAGTAGGTAAGATGGGTACAAAGGACCATACAAGGCGAGTGGCGACACGCCTCTTTCCAAGTCACCAGCAGTTGTAGTACTAGGAAGCGCAGTTTCCGACGATACACCTGTTCCAAAATTACCGCCAGTTGAGGTGTTAGGAGGCGTAGCTTCTTGTATTTCCGCTGGTTTCCCCTTCGCCTTTGAAGCTTTCTGCTCTCTCAAAGCCCTCAGCTCGGCCTTTTTCCAGCCCTTGGGTTTCTTTTTTCGAGGCAATGCTTCAGAGTGTTGGACTACAGGTTGTGCTGTCTGAGTATCGCCTAACCCCAATTTCGAGATCAAGGAAAACACTTCCTTCTCCATGATCTCCATTAATTCAAAGTCGGTACTTGCGGCACTCATGAGACCCTCCACTCGAGCTCGCTCGGGTCCTCTCAGCGTTTCTAGCTCTTCCGCGTCCAATAATCCTCGACTGAATTGCGACTGCTGTTCCATTTCTCCTTCGACATACCCCATAGCCTTTGCAGCAGCTGCTTGGAGGGGGGGTGGGTATTTCTCAATAGCTGCCTCCATCTGCGCTCGAGTCTGGACAGTCCTTTGCATAGCCATCGACAGAATGTGATTCAGCTTTAGTTTGGCATTCAGTTTGGAATCTTTTTGGATATTGAACCTGTCATCCGTCTCAGTCAGGCCCGGTGATGATTTGTCAGACCCCTCGTTGTACTTGTCGCTACTCTCAAAAGTTCCGTCGTTACTAGCTCCTAGGTTGGAGCCTGTACGCTTGGATCTCTCAAATATGTCCGAGAAGATTTTTTGGAATGCCGCCCTCTCCGACTCGGTGATTGTTGAGTCGCGAGTCCTGCGTTTTCCTGAAAATTTCTGGATATCATCCAGCGGTTTTCTAGTCGAATACATCTCCTCGTCATTGATATCTTTGTCAAATTCATTTGAATCTTTAAAGTCAAAATCGTTCTCACTTGTTCGTCTCGAGAGGGCAATATATTGTGGTTTCTGTTCCGGCAATCCATCACTTTCAGGTCGCTGGTCAGAGTTCTGGGAACCATAGCTTGGCTCCGAAGTCTCTCCAACTGTCCTCCGCAAAAACTTTCTGACGCGGGGAAATTTTCCGGAAGACTGGAGATCTGGCTCTGAGTGCTCTGTTGAGCCTATTCCAGTGGCCCCAAATCGTGGTTCAGGGCCATGGATGTTTGTAGTTCTCCTTATTACAAGTTCTTTTTTGGGCGGTGGAGCGCCTGGCTCTGGTGCTTTGATTGAGGCTTGCTGATCGCTTGTCGAGTCTCGGATTGAGTTACTGAAATTCCTGCGAAGTGTAAAACCTCGGTGCCTGGGTCTACACATAGAACTACTTCCTGCCAAACTCCAGCTGGAAATAGTCTTGGTCTGGTAGAGGAAAGGCAATGATGTTGACATCTTGGACACTGTAGCTGAGCCAGCTTCGAACACAGGCCTGGAGGCGAACATACTGGTAGTATGAAGTTCGCTTTTCACAGCAGCATGGGATGATGAGTAGCGAATGGTTGTTGACAGGAATTTTGGATGATGTTAGAAGGTCCAGGGCTCGAGGTTGGGCAATGAAAATATGGAGCAAGGATGCTCCCGAACTACTAAAGCCGGAGCTGGAGTTTCTTTGCTCCGTAATACAGTCGCGTGGTCTCGTGTGTCGCGACGCGGATCCCTGCGTGATTGACCTCAGCGATTTCACATTCAGAACGTCCCTTCATTCAGACTCATTTACTCGGCCCCTATTCGGTACTTTTGAAAAATGGTGCCTGTAAAGAATGACAATGAAGGAATGAGTGCTTTCGAGCGGAGCCGGCTTGCAAATATTGCCACCAATGAAGCAATCGTAAAGGATCTTTCAACAGCAGCAGCGAAAATTGCGCCCAAATCGCTGGGTAGAACAAGACCTACCGCGCCACGGAAGAAGACCACTCCTGTGAAAACAGAGGTGACACGTCCCAGGCGAGCGAGTTCGCGACTGGCCGGGATCGATGCAGACAGCGAGACGCAGAAGCGGAAAGCAGAGGTGGAGTATGAACTTGCGGCGGAGCAGGCAAAATCAAAGAAGCAGCGGGTTTCTGGAGAACTGAACTTCAATGACATTGTTGTTGATGGGAAGAAATTCAGCAAAGATGAAGGTTTCCTGTCTGGAATTATGAGGGGAGCACAACCCAATGTACGAACTTTTAGCGAGGATGATGTGAAAGAGACTACGGACGAGGGTTTGAAGGCACTGAGAGAGAAAATGAGCGGTTTAGAACTGTACGATTGTTACGAACCTAACCGTGAGCCTCTTCAACACTTCAGTTAAAAGACCTATGCTGAGTGATAATCATAGAAATCAAAATTACCCCTGAACGCATCTACTCACTTGGCTTCCATCCTTCGCAGGATAAGGCACTCATATTTGCAGGCGACAAGATGGGAAACATGGGTATCTTCGATGCGTCACAAACTGGCCCAGAAGTCAAAGCCGAGGACAATGCAGATGATGACGAGGAAAGCGATACTCCAGAGCCAGCAATTACAGCTCTGAAGCTACACTCTAGGACCATTACCTCTTTTGCATTCCCGGCGGATGGAAATTCTTTGTTTTCGGCTTCATATGATTCCTCAGTCAGGAAGTTTGACTTGCAGAAAGGCTTGGCTGTCGAGGTTTTTGCACCTGCATCAACAGGCGAGGAGTTGCCTATCTCCTGTATATCGATGCCCTCTTCGGATCCGAACACTCTCTACTTCTCTACACTTGAGGGCTCGTTTGGTAGACATGACTTACGGACCAAGCCTGCCGATGCCGAGATATTTCAACTTACAGACAAGAAACTTGGCGGGTTCTCGTGCCATCCATTGTATCCGCATTTGTTTGCAACAGCTTCGTTGGATCGGACGTTGAAGATCTGGGACCTGCGGAGCATCAAAGGAAAAGGGGAATCAAGGGGTATGTGATATCGGACTTTATTCCTCCCAGGATATGGAATATGTGTATGTCGCAATCTTGAGCCGGTGATGCTAATTCAGAAGCAGTTCCGGCGCTCTTGGGCGAACATACATCTAGACTATCGGTTTCTCATGCTTCTTTCTCTGCCGGAGGTCAGGTTGCAACATCATCATATGACGATACTATAAAGATACACTCCTTCCCCGAAGCAGGTTCATTCAAGCCTGGTCATGAGCTCGAAATCGAAGCCATGGAACCATCTTCCATCATCAAGCATAATAATCAGACCGGACGCTGGGTCACCATTCTGAAGCCGCAGTGGCAAGAGAGACCGGAAGACGGTATACAGAAATTTGCGATAGGGAATATGAACCGGTTTGTGGACGTGTATAGCTCAGACGGAGAACAGTTGGCACAATTAAGTGGAGAGGGAATAACGGCAGTCCCGGCTGTTGCGCATTTCCATCCTTCCAAGGATTGGGTTGCGGGTGGAACTGCCAGTGGAAAGCTCTGCCTGTGGATGTAAAAGTTCTGGTGTGTTGGCTTATACGCTTTGCTTGGTATCTCGACTCTAGGGAGTATGATGAAGTTGGGAGTTTGCTGGCAGTGTCATGACTGCTTTTGTTTACCGCTGCATCTCGGCGTTCTGGCTGGCTCGGGTGACCAGGTTTTCGGGAGATTCGGGCACGTTAGGCTCTGCACCGACCTGAGATTTGTAGCCAGTCGCTTTTATTGCAGATCGCCATACGCGCCTGGACGAATTATCCGTCGGGAAAAGAGTGTATGCGGTGAATAGTTACGGTTCTGCTCCTGGTTATTTGGCAGAAGCCGCTATGCCAGCCGTGCTGACAAGATGCATCTGAATGCCGACTCGGGACGAGAACCGACCCAAACCTTATAAAAGTACCCACACTCACCCAATATACATACATATACAGTGAAACTAGGCCTACGCTTAAAGCGCATGCCTGGGTTTTTAACTCTGTAAGGTATCCAATCTCCTGGTATGCGTGCGCAAGGTGCAACGTGACTATAATCTGAAATCCGATACTGAATCTCCCAACATCTTCTGACCTTTCCTCCTAGCTATACTAAGCATGTGACTGCGGTTGGTTCTCGGATACGGTACGAGGAAGTTAGCTGCCTGCCATCGAGCTGAGCAGGATCCCCGCTGAGCGGTCCAAAGTGAGGCTAGCAATAAGGCTTATCGATAACAACCACAAATACGAGATTTTGGTGAACCTCACCCTCCCTCACCACCGCCGTGCAGAGGCCGTTACCTTGAGGTCACGACAAGTCACCATGGTGCCAGAGGAGGACTTAAAGAAGCGCGTGGCGCGTAAGTTGACGAAGAATAGAAAGGAGGATCGCCAGGTCACAATGGAGATCCCAGAGCGCTTCCGAGATGGCGACGACGCGGACGAGGACTGTACTGCTCTCCACGGCTGCAATGCTTACATGAACCAGTCTGTGTTCGGCATGATTGCAGCAGCTGGGTCCCAGGTCGACTTCAATGCCAGATTCGATGGGCAATCCAGCGATGACGAGGACTCGAGGGAACCGCCAGCATCACTCACCTCCGAGCTGCAGGTAGATCGGACGCGAAAGGGGAAATTACCTGCCAAACCAGATAGGAATCATCGACGAAAATTCTCGGAGATCAAGCTTCTGCAATCGTTGTCACAGCTCGGGTCCAAGTCCAAGTCGAAAGTCTCGCCCAACCGTTCCTCTGAAGCTGTTACCCCCAAGTCGTCGGCCACACATGGAACGCCGAGAGATTCGATGGTAATGAGCCGAATGCTGGAAGCAAGGGCAGAGCTATCCATGCGACCTAGCTCCGATCTTCCACGGCTCGGCCATGTGAGAGAAGGCGCAGTGGCTGAAGAGCCAGCGTCTAGCACGCTGGCGAAGCAGCTGATGGACATTTTCGAGTTTGAAGTCGCAGAAGATGTTATAGAAGGTAAGATATGTAGGGGAGATCCAGAAACTCCGCCATGTCGCAGCGAGTTTTGAAGCATTCGCTTGCTAACTCTTTTAGAATATCCATGCTGGCTGTTAAAGAGTGTTTTACTCCAAGGTTACATGTACATTACAACAAGGCACATCTGTTTTTATGCATATTTACCCAAGAAATCTGTAGGTGCTGCACACCTTCGAATCTTGGGGCTGCCTGGCTGACTTCCCCTAGAATGAAGTAGTCAAGTCTGGGTATCTATCCAAATCTGGTCGGCGAAATCCAAAATACAACCGCTATTGGTTCCGGCTCAAGGATGACGTACTATCCTACTATTCGGACCCGTCAGACCTATACTTCCCAAGCGGTAATATCGACTTACGATACGGAATCTCGGCAACCGTGGTGGACAAGGAGAAAGACGCTACACACTTCACGCTTGTCACTCATCAAAGGGTTTTCAACTTCAAGGCTGATAGCGTACCGAGTGCTAAAGAATGGGTCAAATCACTCCAGAAGATTATTTTCCGGTCGCACAATGAAGGAGACAGTGTCAAGATCTCGTTGCCGATTGAAAATATCATCGATATCGAGGACAGTCAAATCATTGACTTTGCAGATACCTGTAAGATCCGAGTCATTGACAATGACGAAACCTACGCAATTGACGAAGTCAGTAGCAGTCCTATGCAATATTTGCTGCCGCTGACCAAAACCAGTACTTCTTCTCATTCTTTAGTTTCGGAAAGGAAGCTTTGAACGTTCTACGAATATTGGTCGAAGATACGACTGCTCAGCAGATTTCAGAAGACGTACTGATCTCTCCTACCCTAGATGGCGCTCAAAGTCCTAGATCACATAGTATTGGCCTTTCTAAACGGACGTCTTCACAAAAACCTAGAGGAAGACGACCTCAGCATCACACACCACCACCAATACGAACTACAAAACCAATTTTAGAAGAGAGCGTGAGAGCTACTATTTCTCCCATTGGGGCAAATAGTCCTCGCGCCAGTACAGAGATTAGCCGAGCAAGTTCTGATGCGCTCCGAAGAAGCATGGACCTCAAGAATTTCGGCAGACGAAGTGTTGACATTAGCAGAATGAACATGGATGGCGCTGTTAGTCTTAGTGTTAGTGTAAGCAGAAGAAGCTCTAGCCAACACCGCCTAGGTGAAAGACGACAGTCAGAGAAACAAGGCTCGTCCGATTCATTTGTCAACTCCCTAGAAGAACCAGGGTCCTCTGCAGCTGTACTCTCTGCAAGTGACGATACCCAAGCCTCTGCAAGTCAAATACTGAGGGGATCTGACGTGTTCCTTTCGCCAACTATTCAGCGCTCATCTTCAGCAAGTGGTAGACGCGGTCCTGAATACAATAACGACGTTCCGCGTTCTGATTCACCATCTCGTGTTACAGTCAGCTCAGAAATGAAGCCGCCGAAGCCGCGTTACACCACCACGACAGGCTCTGTGGAAGGGTCTGCTGCTAGTCAAGTTGAACCATCTGTATCGGCACCAACACTACAAAGCCTCGTAAAAGCCGGAGCATATCCTCTACAGCGAGCAGCAGGCCTTGCAGGATATCTTAACCGACACTCAAAGCGTATGAGCACTCTGTTGGCAACTGAATCTATGGGATACGTCGAGAAAGTTTCAGGCATGTGGAAAGGAGGGAAGAAGCACTACGATGAGCCGCAGGGTCTCTCTCCTAATGATGACATGGAAGATGATGATGATGATCAGACCGTGGCATACGGAGACCGGTTCCGCGAGCATTTTGCTCTTCCTGCGACTGAGAAGCTCCAGGCGTCATATTTTGGCTTTTTACATCGTGTTTTGCCTCTGTATGGCAAAATCTACGTCAGTGACAGATCATTTTGCTTTCGAAGTCTTCTACCGGGTACCCGCACCAAGCTTATCCTTCCTCTGAAGGATATCGAGAACGTTGACAAGGAGAAGGGATTCCGTTTTGGGTACTCTGGGCTGGTTGTTGTAATTAGAGGTCACGAGGAGTTATTTTTCGAATTCCCACACGTCGACACCCGGGATGACTGCGCCATAACGTTGCTTCAAAATCTGGAAACAATGCGGTACCTGAGAGAATCCGGGTTGTTGACTATGGAGGAGAAGGAAAGTGCGCAAAACGCTAGTGCTGAGCATAAATCTCTTCAACAGGCTCGTATGGGGGGCTTCGCGGAACATGAGGTCAAGATACCAAAGACAGCGGGAGAGGCAAAAACAGAAGGGCCGCCAATACTATTCGATGACCCCCGAGCCTCTATCCTGAACTTCAAGCCTACAGAGTCTCTTCGAGTTACTTGCTTGACTATCGGCTCACGTGGAGATGTCCAGCCCTACATCGCTCTTTGCAAAGGCCTGATGGCGGAGGGCCACCGAACGAAGATCGCGACTCATCTTGAGTTCAAAGACTGGATCGAGGGTCATGGAATTGCTTTTGCGCCAGTAGATGGCGATCCTGCGGAACTCATGCGAATCTGTGTCGAGAATGGCATGTTCACTTATTCTTTTCTCAGAGAGGCATCTTCTAAATTCCGTGGATGGATCGATGAACTCCTCACTTCCGCTTGGGCTGGCTGCCAGGACACAGACCTGTTGATCGAAAGCCCGAGTGCCATGGGCGGGATTCACATTGCTGAGGCATTGGGGATTCCCTATTTCCGAGCCTTCTCCATGCCTTGGACTAGGACTCGTGCATATCCACACGCATTCGCAGTGCCGGATCACAAGATGGGTGGTGCATATAACTACATCACATACGTTATGTTTGACAACGTCTTCTGGAAGGCTATAGCCGGACAAGTCAACAGATGGAGACGGAAAGAGTTGGGACTCCAAGCTACAAACCTCGAAAAGATGCAGCCCAACAAGGTCCCGTTTCTTTATAACTTCAGTCCAGCTGTTGTTGTACCACCGCTCGATTACAGTGATTGGATTCGTGTAACAGGATATTGGTTCCTCGATGAAGGGACCGTCTACACACCGCCAAAAGAGCTTACTGATTTCATCAGGAAGGCACGCGATGACGGGAAGAAGATCTTGTATGTTGGATTCGGATCGATTGTCGTTCAGGACTCAGCGGCAATGACCAACACCATCGTGCAATCAGTCTTGAAAGCAGATGTCCGATGTATCTTATCGAAAGGATGGTCTGATCGCCTTGATACGAAGAATGTCAATGTCGTTGAAGAGCCTTTACCTGCGGAAATTCATCTGATCAAATCCGCTCCTCATGATTGGCTTTTCAAGCAAATCGATGCGGCTGCTCATCACGGTGGCTCGGGAACTACTGGCGCCAGTCTCAGAGCCGGTATTCCCACGATCATCAAGCCATTCTTTGGGGACCAATACTTCTACGGATCCCGCGTCCAGGATTTAGGAGTTGGCATCTACCTCAAGAAACTCAATGTCAGCTCCTTCTCAAGAGCAATGTGGGAGGCGTGCAATAGCCAGAGAATGATTGTCAAAGCCAAAGTACTGGGGGAGACAATCAGAAGCGTAAGTAATCTGCACTTTGGACCATGCAAATACTGACTATTGCTAGGAACATGGTGTTGACACAGCAATCCAATCGATTTATCGCGATCTCGAATACGCCAAGTCACTAATCAAACGGAGAGATGGCAAGTCAACAGAAGATTTAGCAGAGGATCCCGAAGAGAGTTGGACATTCATTGGTGATGAGAATGATCCTGTTCTGGCGAAGCGGATCCACGACTGGGACTCACTAGCGCAGAGCGGCCTCCTGGCAGGCATCCAGCATTGCGAGAGCTCAGAAAGCAGAGCATGCGGAGGCAGTGGTTTATTTCCCAAAGACGTACCAGCATGATGTTACATTCTAGATGTGTATGGATTCAAGAGGCATAGCGAATCATTGTTTCTTTCTGTTTTCCTTGGAGTGAGGCGCAGAGCCTGGGGATGGAATCGGTTTGATTTCCACGGGCATGAAGCGTTATGCCGTGAATATAGCAAGCGAGCGGGGCATGAATACATTTTACCATGAGCGTAACGCACGGTTGGGTAGGCGGGAATTTGTAGCAATTAGGGTAGGAATGGGCAACAGTAGTAGACGTGCATGAGCGATTGAGTGAACATGTCTTTCCTTTACTTGATGCCGATGTGGATTAGTGCTGTGCTCGCAACACAAAAGTACCTGCTAGATGGCTCTGGAGTGAGAGTATTCTAGACCAGAAGAGAATAAACCATGTCGACTGAGTCAACTAGAGGTTGAAAGCAGAAATCATGACTGTGCCATACCAGGCAGCGCCCTCGGCATCACCCGATAACCATTCCTTCTCAGTTTCCTCGACATGCCTACCAACTACCTCATTCCAGGTACCTTGAGTTTCATTGTGCTCCATTACAATTGAAAGATGTGATTTTCCCACTCAGCTGACCGGACTTAGAGAGGTCGGTATCGTTGGAAATTTCTTCAGCGTAACCTTTGCAATCCTGGTCTCTTCACATCACAGTATCAGCAAGGTACTATTCATTGAATATAATTGCTAGGAATACACGACTTACGCATAAAAATTACATGTTCCGAAATCGACCTGGAGAGATTTGGCTAAGTCGTTCATGTCTACCGCGGAGCCTTTCGTGTTGTCAGTCATATACCGTAGAGTATCACACGCTTGTGCTAGACTCGGGAGGAAACGTACTGCATGTTGCTGGCTTTACTCTGAAAGGTATGCATCTTTTTAGGTCTACTTCCTTGCAGAGGCTAACCAGGATTGATCTGGCGTCGACTGTGGCAATGGCCAGCACAAGAGGAGCGGCGAGGTTAGAGATTTTCATTTTGAGTGAGACAGTAGACCGGCTAAAAAGAATGTATGAAGTAATGAATATGAATTGGATTGCTGTACCATGATGAGGCGTGAGGTCCCCTCTATATACTTGGACGGGATTGCTAGTGGACAAAATACAAAACCATGTAAATGGACGATTCCATGTCTTCGGTGTTGTGTTGCAGGTACAGACCCCTTGGCGCCGAGGCAGCCCATCATCAAGCTAGCTCCTAATAATAGGTGCGGGGGAATGTCTGTTTGTATTAGATAAACGAGATGTATATCACGATCCCCCCTAACTGAAGTTTAAATATATACTTTTACGGGGTGTATAGAGTATAGTAAGGCTCTATCCCCGAGTTGCTAAGTGCCCCCTGCTTGGTTTGAAGCAAAAGCTAAATTTTAGTACGTGCTGTATAGTCCAGAGTCAAGATTTAGGGTATGTAGAAATGTCTGGAAAATGACAAGGGCTTGGTTTGGTTGATGTTACGTATTAGCGATACCCACTTGACGGCCACTAATATGTACTCTGGTTAATATCACGGTTTAATATCACCTTATATTTTCTTTTTAATTTGAATTTATCATGACTTAATCACTTTATGCATGGTGTATTTAACAGTATTCAACCAATTTTTTCGTATAACGTTCTCTATTATGGGAAAACTAAATAGCACTATAGAACTTATGTTCATCCAAGAGCTTAGGATATCTATCCATTAGAGAGTATGTTGATTTACTAAAATTACCTTATAGAAAACTACTATTAGCAGAACACAGCTTAGCAGGGCATATTTGGCATAAGCTCAGGGGGTATCTTGTAAAGTTTCCTTCTATGATCTTTCAATAACTAGATCACTCTGGTTACTTGCATGCTTGTTACAGCGAGGACTATTGAATTAAAACCCGTAGATATAGCTGTACTTCGCTAGCCTAGCGTTAATATTGCTTTATACCTTTAATCTTCTCTTGCCTTAGTATCCTTCTTGTATTGCCGAAATTATAGCTTAGCGCGTACGTAAAGTAAAAGTTGTATTATAATATTATTATAGCTATAAGGTTAAGAGTTAGCTTATATAAGTAGGTACTCCTTAGCGTTCAGATATCGCAAAGGGCGTGAAGCTATAAGCTTGGTAGTCCGAAAAGCCGTGCCCTCCTAATAACAAGACGGCTATAAAGAATAGAATAATGATAGGTTGCTAAGAATCGAGTATTTCAAAAGAGGTCGAAGAGGTTCGTACTTGAAGTAACCAGCGTTCTATTTACTAGTAGACAATAGATATTAAAATCCAATTAGGTCGTCATTAGCTACTATATTCTATTTATCTTATTATTTCTTAATCTCTTGTATCCGTTTTCGAGGTATGATCAAGGGGTTTTGGTGTATTTTTAACAGTAGAGCTGTAATACAGCCTTCCTTATATTTACCATAGCTTGATCTCGGCTTTGCAAACTCCCTTACACAGTAAAGTAATTCTGTACAAGTGACGTATTATAGAAGAGAATCTGCAAGTTCTGAGGGGATACCGCGGACAGTTGTTAAGTCGTCATTGCCCTGTTAAAAAGATTGAATTGAGTCGAAAAAGTCATTCTTTTCACATGCTTTTTAAGTAATTGAATTCCTTATTATCAACATCCTCTAGTCGTTATCGCCTACTGTCTCGAGTCCTTGCCGCTGCCTCCCTACCGTTCTTGTCCTGCTATGTGACTCTTCCTTACTTCCTGATCATATTTCATAATCTTCTCTTATCTCGGATTCCTGGACTTGCATATATCATATATGTCAATAGCTGGGCCGTAGGAAAAGATGACGAGAAAGCTAGGTTAGAAAGTGAGGTGTACTTGATTCTGTTTCAACAATGTTGTTATAATCTGTATTTTGAAAAATTGTTTAACTTACGAAAATCGTCAGTTCTTAAATCAATAATAATTAGATCTATGAACAATTCACAAGATATGAGCCTCAATATAGCAAGTCATTCAAAAGATATAGACTTGTAGGATTATTTGAAGAAAAAAAAAACCTGTTGCTCCACACCTGCGAGTTCTACGTAGCGAGGCAACACGCTCCGTGTTATGAATAAATTCTGAATATTTGAAATAAAATTCTCAGCTATTTCAACATTAAGGATTAATTGATTCGGATTTTCTGCTTCGGAGTAATTGCTAGGTTTCAGTCGAAAACTCTGCTATTCGCTTGAAAGAAACCCAAAATAAATTAATTTCCCAAACCTGAAAATAGATTCATCTAAGCGCTCTTGCGAATTGATTTAATTCAAAAGAGGTGCCGTTGGGGTGCTCAAGTGTAGAATGTATTGATGTCACTTGTATTTGAAGCTATTTCAGGCGGACATCGAACTTCATCAACGTCCCAGTTTGATCAATAGACGCATTGGATACCCAGAAGCGTTGTTGGCGATCTCTTCGCCGCTAGTGTAAATAAGTCACCCACCTATGATTAGAAAGGTTTTTCCTCCATATCAAGAGACAGCGGAAGAATTTTTTCTAATATAGACGTGACCGGTCTACGCGAAGCCACGGGGCTGGCAGAGACATGGCACTGTAACATACTATAGCAGATGAGCATCTCTTCTCTTGTCAAAACTCTTGATTCTCATAGGGCTGGATTTGACTTGTTATTTGTTTCGAGGACGGGGGATCACAAAGCACGTTGATAATGGAGGTACTCCTACCGGAGAAGAAGACTTTCTTTCGAAAATTACTTCGACGCAGGCAGCATAAACATCCCATTGAATAAAACGAGGGGGGAAACAAAACAAAAGAAGGGCTCTCCAAACAACTAAAACAAGAGGAGGCGCACCACAATTGGGTAAGCCTCAGGGAAGAGTTGGGAACAAGACCCAAGTCGAGAGGTATATAGGTTGCTTATTGGGTTTCTTGTGCTCTAATGTACACTATAGACTACGTTTTTATCCCTTGATCGATTTATGCTCGTCTCATGATGTCCAATCACACGATTCTGATGTTTTCAGCCCTCTACACTATCAGCGTGTAATTCAAGGCTGGTTCAAAGTGCCTTTGCAAGGTTAAATAATTATATTTGTGAATGGTGTGACTAGTGTTTGTGTGGCCTGCAACAAAATGTTATCTTAAAGAATAAATGTCAAAAGCTGAAAAGCCAGAAACTAAATTACTATTCTCAGGGAGAAAAAATCTTTAGACAGCGCTTCAACGCCTATATGTCTTCAAGCTCAAGTTTATAGTGGTTGGCTCGCTTTGGTATCCTTCCAGATGGCTATAATTCAGAATTCAGTGGATTCCTGTCACGGCTCAGGTCCCTTGTGCTTGTACTAAAAATACTTGGTGCAGAGTTCGACAAGGGAGGAGAGGCTAGGAATCAGATCTACTTGATAGGGTGGATACAAAGAACAGGCCCCCCCTCCAAAACGTATGAAAACTGAAGCAGAAGTGGGACTGAGGTGGAGCCCTTCGAGGTAGTCTTCTAGGGTGTTTATTTAATCAATTTAATGTGCGCCACCCTCTACCTCCATTGTACGAAATAAAGGTTTCTATAAATACGCTAGTCAGAACTGCAGATATGGTTAGACCAGTTATTGATCTATGCTCTATAGCTTAGAAGTCTACTTCACATACTATGGGTACTATCTTCCCACATTTTAAATGTCGCCGCCGCAAATTTAATATATTAATCAGGGGGCGTGGCATAGTACGTAATCCCAATTTTTACTATCTCGGTTACAGTAGATGGAAAGACATACATTGTACTTTATAATCAAGTTTACTGTAAAACACCAAAGACAATTACAAATACCAAGAGCTGAACAGTTAGAGAACTTCCGATGCATGATTCACTATACGTAAAATAAAATAATAAAAATAACCCTAATTTACTAGTAGACGACGACTTAATACCTATACACGGCATCTCTTATAAACCTGCAGACTTTTTGAGAGTCTGCAAAGCTAAGATTAAGTCCTTTCGATCATTAAATAATCGAACCCTAAGTCGAATAAAGCTAGAACTTTCGAAAATGTCGAAATGAAAAACTTTCCTCTTTACTTTACTACCTCTTTTACAAATACCTATTACTTTCGATCTTTACTTGCATACTGTAGCAAGGAGGTTCTCTGATAGTGAACTTGATAGTAAACTAGAAGAGGGCACGAAGAAGTATGAGGTGCAAACGACGATGTTAGGTGTCTTGATTCATAAGAGCTCTTTAACTAAGAGCTATTTAAGGTAAGCGGCCTTCTTAGTAAAGGCGCTAAGTCATATAGTAAGTTATATAACATATTATATATATAATATATTATATAACAGATCATATGATAAATATGTAATAGGTATACCTGCAATACACCCCTCTAGGGAGACCTTTAAAGGTACTCGCTAGTAATATATATAATATTATGACTTTTGTTATAATTTATAATTTCGTATGAAAAATAAACCTGCAGATATTGGAAATAGAGTAGAGTTCGCTAGCGCGAAATCCACCCTTTAGTAAGTTAAAATCAACTCGCAGGCCCGGCCTAGGAGTAAAAAAAATCACCCTTTAATAGAAGTGTAAAAAAAAATCACCTTATAATAGAGGTGCAAAACCTTTATATTTAACAATTTGATAAAAGCGGCGTAGTTAGAGCTATTTAAGCTCTTAATAAGTCTATCGGCGGCGTTGTCTTTAGTATTTGTATACTAAAGGTCCAAATGGCCTTTCCGAAGCTCTTGCCGAATATAATAGAACTTAATATTAATATACTTTATTCTCTAATGATATTCGGGGTTTTCAATAAGATAAAGGGCTCCTTAATTATTGCAAATCATCTCGACTTTAGTAGCATTATCGCTAGTATAGCCTATTTCCTTAAGTACCTAGCGTATTTAAAAGGCCTCTTATGCGAATTTGCATATAGTAATATACTTTACTTTAATAGATAAGAGAGCGATAATAGTTTATCGCTTAAAAGAGGCGGTAATTATGCTATTATTAAGGAAGAAGACGGCTTTAGAATAGGAGGCTCTACTTCTTCTATTACCTACTTAATTAGAATCGCAGTAGCTATACAATTTCTAAAGCTTTAGGTCAGTTGTTTTACTTCTAAAGGTAGTATAATAGAATCGCGTTCTTTACAAATATTATAAAACTCGTTTTAAAGCTGCTATATATTATAGTAAAGGGTTAGTAAGGAATTTGCTAAGAATAGAGCAGTAGTATAGTATATCCTAATACATATAGTGCGTAAGGTACTATAGAGAACTATAGATCTTTTAATATAGTTTTACTTCTTATAGAGTGGCTTGGCCTTTAAATTTAATTATATAAACTTTATAACTATTAGTAAAAGGCATTAATACGCTCTTACAATTAATTATATAAAAACGTTTAAAAACCTTATTAATATAGGCATTTTAATAAAGTAAGATTATTCTATTTTATTAATCTCTAACTATATATACTCTTAAGAAGTAGTTAGCCGATTCGCTACTTATAATCTTAAAGAGGTTGCGAAGATCTCTTTTGAACTTATTATATATATTACCCTTCTTTACTATTATAAGGAAGTTGTTAATATAGGTAATAATAAGAATCTAAGAGGCGCGGTTGATATATATGCAATTATTAATATTAAAAGGTTGAAAATCGAGCTTTTATAGCTTAAACTATAGCTTTTCTTACTATAGTTATAGAGATTGCTTTAAGCTATATAAGGCTTTAAGAAGCTTAAGATAGTAGTCTTAAGATAAAAGAACAACCTTATTTTAAGTATATCTAGGAGGTAACTTAATATAAATGTTAGAGTTAGCTTTTAAATTAAGGAAAGCTATTTTAATATCGAACTGATCTAGCTTAAAGTTGTAAAGAGCTATAAGCGCAATTGCAATCTTTTAAATAATAGATTTATAAACGCTAGCAAAGGTTTAATTATAATCTCGACCTTATTATTGCATATAGCCTTATATAACGAATTTGACCTTCTATTAGGAGATTTCCCTATTTTAGTCTCTTTTAATTTTAAAGATAAGTCTTAATCTAAGTACTCTATTATCTTTAAAGAGTTTTAAGCGTTTTACTACTACTTATATATTCTTATAAGCAAGGGAATTATACTTAAAGTTAATCGCAGATTACTATTTATTAGCATTAGCGCAAGAGAGGGCTTATTCGACTGTTTTCAAGTCATTTAGGTAAAGAGAGTCGAGTAAGGCTATATAAAAGGCGCTTAAATAGGCTTCCTTATTATTAGAGTTATTAGCCTTGAATCTAAAAGCATAAGTTGAGCGAGTAGCTCTCTTCTTAAAAGGCTAAGGGTAAGCCTTATTCTTTGAATTAAGAGGTCTTCCTTTCTTTTTTAAAGTTAGAAGCTTAGCTTTTCCTAAATCAGAATTGACTCCTAGTCCTAGCTTAGGAGTAAAATCATTATTATTATAAGAGTTAGAATTGACTTGCGGTCCTGGCCTAGGAGTAAAATCATAAGAGTCAAAATTGACTTGCGGTCCCGGCTTAGGAGTGAAATCACCCTTTAATTGCAGCTTTATAATTAGGCCGTCTTTATTAAATCGAATATAAGATGATCGAATAATCTTTTCACCTATTTGCAATAGTATATAGATTTAATAAATACTTCTACTATCAAATCTAATAAGAGTACTTACCTTTGCTCTTAAAGCGAGTTTATTGCTTTAAGTTCGCCTTTCTTTCTTAATTAGTATATAAATGCGATAGCCTAGTACTTAAAGATGCTTAATTAAGGGAGTATAAGGTTTATTAGGCTCGATATTATCCTAAAAGACCTTATATAAAGTCTTGCCACTTAAAATATTAAAGGCAGTAAGATTGGTAATATATATTACCGAAAGAAGGAGGTAAGGCTAAAGAAAGGAGGGGATATTTTAATTAATTATAGCTATTTGCAACTTTTCTATTAGTATACGAATTGATCGTTCTAATCTGCTATCTTATTCTAGCGTATATAAAGTAGATTCTTTTAAAATTATACTAAGGTTTTCTATAAGTATTCGCATCTATATAAGAGAGTACTCCTTGCCTTTATTAGTTCTTTACTGCTTAATTATGTGATTATACTAAGTTTATAAAAGGCTGATCATCTTCTTATTTGCCTTAAAGGCATTAGATTTGTTTATATAGGTCTATTCCCATTTAACTATTATAATTAAGCAAGTGAAGATAGAGGCGTATTTATAACTATTAAGGCCAATTGGCTTTAGATAAACCATATCGATATATAGCTTATTAAGTGCCTTTATAGGTCAAGGGCAAGCTAAACATTTATTAATATATTAAAGAGGTCTGCCTTTCTTATAAGGAGTGCAAATTCGCATCTTCCTTGATTTTATCTCCTTAATCTATATATTAGTAATAGCAGATTAGGTCTTTCTAACCGTTTATAAGCTAGCGTGGCTTAATCGACGGTACTAGAGCTTAATATTAAGAGGTCTATTTTTAATAGTAGCTAAGAGAGCATATCCACTTACGTAACTAGAGGAATTAGTAAAAGACTATTCCTTATTAATATATATATTATTATCGATAGTGCAAATTTCCTTCTTATTAGATAGGAATAGCTTGCTATTTCAATAGAAGTCTTTGATTTTATTAAGTTTACTACTTAAGTATAAGTAGATAGGTGATTGAAGTATATAGAGAGTATTAATTAACTTAAGAATATATACCTTTCTATTAGATTTAAGTGCATTGACTTTGCAAATGCTAATGCTAAGAGATTGAATAGATCTATTAACTATACTTAAAGAGGGTAGATTATCTTAAGTAGTATAGGAAGTAAACTTAGAAAGATTATTAGAAATATGCTTACTAGTACTTATATTATATAGCTAACGATTCTTCAATTTTAATAAGAAGTAGGAGGTAGAAGAACTAAGTCCTAGGCCTAGCCTGCGAGTGGAAATTGGCCTTAAGGAGGAGTCTAAATTAAGTCCTAGGCCCGGCTTGCGAGTGAGAATTGGCCCTAGGGTTAGTAATAGTATAGTATACTTAAAGAGGTTATTATCTGACTCTTTATCTTCCTTTTGAATCTTCTTAAAAGGCTTTTTGCCTTTTGATAATAATAGTAAGGACTTATTGTCTTTGCCTTTAAGGTAATGGAATACGTACTTCTTCTTTAAATCCTTCTCCTAAGCCTCTCTTTTCGATTTGTTAATTGCAAAGCAATCTTCTGCCTTATGGTATAGCTTTAGTTGCTTATAATAAGGATAGGGTGAGTTAGGGGAGGAGGTAGTAGTATTCCTAGAGGTGCTCTGTTACGGCCGCATCACGTGCATATCACGTGAACGGTTATATCACATATCGAAGTCAGGTGCACGCTAAGGTAGCAAGGTAGCTAGATCACGTGCACGCTAGTAAAGCACCTGTACTTATTTTGGAAGAGCTCTATTAAAGACTCTCTCTTCTTCTTCATCTTTTCTTCTCAATTATATAGCGTACCTCTTAAGGTAATACAGTCAGCGTTCGATTCTCGCCCTACTGTACGCTCTAAAGCTAGTTGTAATATAAGAAAAGATCTACTTAACCTTTGCTAAGAAGCTTAATATCTACCCCCTTTAGAATCGTCACTTCGAACTGCCTTAAGCAACTCGATCTTAATTCTCCTACTATAAACTGCCTTAAGCAACTTATATATAGCGCCTAGATCCTACTAATCTAGTTTTTAAAGAAAGCTGAATAATAACCTTCGAATATAAGATTAGCTCATTTTTTCGACCCCTTACGCATTCTATTTTACAAACGGAGATTTACCTTTAATTTCAATTCGAAAAAAAATTATTCACTATACCCTCGCTTTACTAGCATAAGCTACTGCCTAAAGTAGTATAATAACTTTTCTCTTTTCAACTCTCTCCCTCCCTTATAAACATTCTATACTATATCGACCTATACTTATCGATAACTCTCCTTTACTCTTTAAAGCCTCTTACTCCTTCGAAACCCCTAAATACAACTCGACTCTTCGAAAAACCCTCTTTGCAAATAAGTCATCGACCTTCTTTATACTCCCCGTCGACCTATACTTGTCGATAACTCTCCTTATACTCTTCGAAGCTCCTTACCTCTTTAAAGCTCCTTACTCCTTCTTTCGAAACACTCGAGTATAAACTAAGGGACCTATACCTATATATATATATAAAGACTTAGTCAGCCTTAGTAGGTTATACTATACTATTTAAGACTAAGTCAACTTTAGTAAAGTAATAAGCTTTAGACCCTACTTCCTTAGATTTGCACTATACCCCTCCTTATATAACCTTATTATAACTCCTAATTAATAAAGAGACGTAATCCTAAAGTAAAACCTTCTCTCTTAAGATCTATAAACCTACGATACTTTAATATATACTCTATTAAAAGGCTTTAAAAACGTATATAGCTCCGCTTATACTAATCTTCCCCCTTTTGAATAGGTTACTATTTAGCATTAAGTCCTTTTAAACTAAACTAGATAATATAGAAAGAGTTAGTACTTATGACCTCTAATCTTATACTACTTAGGAGAAGTAAAAGGTTAACCGCACCTCTACTACCAGGCCTTACTGCTACTAGTTCTATAGGCCTTACTACCAACCCTAGTCCTAGAGATATTCCCTTTCCTAAGCCTACTTAAGAAGCTACCTCCCTTAATATAGATTTTACTCTTAGGCCTAGCCTATAAGTAGATTCTCGAAATACCCTATTACTATCGATTGAAGTTAAGGAAGAAGATATACTTTCTCTAATAATATCTACCCTTATTATATTAGCCCTTCTCTTTTCAGCTGCTTAGCAGGCCGAAATTGCAAACCTTATTAGCGCTGCTATAGCTATCGCTTTTTAAAATAATACTACTGCCCCTTCTTCCTTAAGTGCTAGCCCTTAGAACACTTAGTCCTTTACCGCCGACTTACTGCCTCCTTTAGACTACTACCTTTTGATTATCCGACCTTTAGTCTTAGCTATCGACCCCTATCGAATTAAGTACCTTTAAACCTATTTTAGCAATTACTAAGGCAAAATTACCTATAACGCTTAAAAGATAGCTATAAAGGTATTTATTTAAAAGTACTTAAGCAACTTCACTTTAAAAGAGGACTAGATTATTGCTTATTTTAAATATATAATAAATGAAGCTTAAAACCTAATTTTATAATATATAGATCCTATCTTTACTAATGAATTTATATATGCTACTAATGTCCTTAAGGTCTTAGATTAAAGGTTCTTTAATTATAACTATATTTAATCTATTAAGCTTAAATATAGTAGGCTAATTATAGGTTTATTATTATATAATAAGTTCCGATCTAAGTTTATCACCCTTACTATAGTTAAAAAGATCGATTAATTTTATTAATTTAATAATATTTATAAAAAGGTCTCCTTAGCCTTAAATAACGACCTTTGAGTAAAAAAGTATAAAATAAATAATAATTATATTACTTTAGATAAGTTCTTAGCTATTGCGGACCGCAAGGCCTATAATATTAAGTAAGAAGAGGCCTATAACGCTTGATAAGTCGCTCCTACTATCACATTCTCTCTCTTAAAGGACCGCGTCCTTAGTATATTAAAAAGGGAGTTATAAAGACCTACTACTATAGCTACCTCCTTAGCTCCCTGCACTCATTCCCCCTTGCTAGCGGCCTATTAAAAAAGGTCTGCTAGCCTAAAGCCGTTGTCTAATCTCTACTATAACTGCAGAGCCCTTAGTTATTATATAATAGACTGCCTTAAGCTAAAGAAGTAGGGCAAGTTTATAATAGCTAAAGTTAAGATAGAAAACGACCTACTATTAGGAAACTGCTAAGCTATAGTAAAGACTCCTACTATAGTATAGGTTATAATTTATAAAAAGACTTAAATTTTGATTCCTACTTATTAATAAGCAGCCGCTAGTTCTTAGTTTTTATAAAATTAGCTTAAAATGGATCATTTATTAAAACAGTTACCTATATTAATAATAGAGCTAATATTTCTAATATTATTAAAACGTCTTTAGTATACTAGCTCTCTTAAAGACTTAAGGTAAAGTTTATTAAACTGCTTAAACCGATTACCCCTATTAGCTATAATAGCCTTAAAGGAGAAACTATTTAATTCGCTATCTTACTTACTCTTATAATCGATAAGCGATAAATAAACTTCCCTTTCCTAATTATAAGCTTAAGAGCAACCGACGTTTTAATCGATAGGAAGTTCCTAAAGTACTATAACCTTAAACAGTCTTATAAAAGGGGAAAAAATAGTATCTCTTAGCTTAAGGATATGCCTATTATCTCCTACTTTAATTAATATATACTAATCGATCTCTTATAGCTAATAAAACCCTTAATAGCCTAATAAGACATCGATCGTTAAGCAGCTATAATAGACACTAAGGACAAAGACCTAAGAATAGCCTAAGTCTAGCTCTTAGTGCTAGCAAGCAATAACGCCTTAAATCCTACTCCTAATCCTAGCCCGCGAGTAAAATCTGCAAACTCGAATCCTACTCCTAATCCTAGCCCGCAAGTAGCCTTTTATAGACTTAAGGATAGCAGTTTCTTTAAAGACTTAAAAAGAGATTTGAACTATATAAAGAAGGCCTTGCTAAGAGTATTAGACCCTTTGCTCCCTCTTTTAATAAAGAGAAATGCTCTTTTAAAGACAGCTTACTAAATTAGCCTAATTTTAGCCTTAGCAATCGGCGCCCTTTACTACCGCTTTATAATTAAGGTAAGATAAGCTATATAAACTTAAGAACTAGCGCTTAAAGAGTTCATATTTATAAGCTCTATTTATAATTTAGATTAAGAAATCAATTACCGAGAATCAGCTAAGCAAGCTGAAATTAGCTCCCTTAGCCTTAGTTTGGCATTGCAAGCTAAGTATAAAAGTAATAATAAGCTAATAGATTAGAAGCTCTTACCTTAGTATACTAAATTCAAGAACGTTTTCAATCGCTAGGCCTTTGATTAGCTATTGAAACCCAAGCTAAGGGTAGATTATAAAATCGAGCTAATAGGCGAGAATAACTTAATAATTAAGCCCCTTTACTGCCTTACTAATAAATAGCTTTCAAAGGTTAAGAGCTATATTCTTAAGAACCTATATAAAGGATTTATCAAAGCTTCGAGTTCCTCTTAAGCAGCCCTAATCCTCTTTATTAGAAAAGCTAATAGCTCCTTATATCTATACATTAATGTAGCAATAAGGTTCTCTGATAGTGAACTTGATAGTAAACTAGAAGAGGGCACGAAGAAGTATAAGGTGCAAACGACGATATTAGGTATCTTATGTCTTGATTCATAAGAGCTCTCTAACTACGAGCTATTTAATAAGAGCTGCCACTAAGTCATATAGCAAGTCATATAACATATTATATATATAATATATCATATGACAGATCATATGATAAATATATAATAAGCATACTTGCAACACACCCCTCTAAGGAGACCTTTAAAGGTACTCGCCAGCAATACATATGATGTTATAACTTTTGTTATAATCTACAGTTTCGTATGAAAAAAAAAAATCAACCTATAGATATGGGAAATAGAGTAGAGTTCGCTAGCGCGCTCTACTCTAGAGTAGGAAATCCACCCCTTAGTAAGTCAAAATCAACTCGCAGGCCCGGCCCAGGAGTAAAAAAAAATCACCCCTTAATAGAAGTGCAAAAAAAAATCACCCTATAATAAAGGTATAAAAAAATCACCCTTTAATCAAGGTGCAGAAACTTCATATTTAACAATTTAATAAAGGTAGCATAGTTAGAGCTATTTAAGCTCTTAATAAGTCCATCGGCGGCGTTATCTTTAGTATTTGTATACTAGAGGTCTAAATGGCCTTTTCAAAGCTCTTACCGAATATAATAGAACTTAATATTAATATACTTCATTCTTTAATAATATTCAGGGTTTTTAATAAGATAAAGGGCTCTTTAATTATCGCAGATCATCTTAACTTTAGTAGCGTCGTCGCTAGCATAGCCTATTTCCTTAAGTACTTAGCGTATCTAAGAGGCTTCTTATACGAATTTGCATATAGCGATATACTCTACCTCTATAGATAAGAGAGCGATAATAGTTTATCACTTAAAGGAGGCAGTAATTACGCTATTATTAAGGAAGAAGATAGCCCTAGAATAGGAGGCTCTACTTCCTTTATTACCTGCCTAGTTAGAATTGCAATAGCTATGCAATTTCTAAAGTTCTAAGTCAGTTGTTTTACTTCTAAAGGTAATACAATAGAATCGCATTCCTTATAAGTATTATAAAACTCGTTTTAAAGCTACTATATATTATAGTAAAGGGTTAGTAAGGAATTTGCTAAGAATAAAGCAATAGTATAGTATATTCTAACGCATATAATGCGCAAGGTACTATAGAGAACTACAGATCTCTTAGTATAGCTTTACTTCTTATAGAGTGGCTTAGCCTTCGAATTTGATTATATAAACTTTATAGCTATTAGTAAAAGGCATAAGTACGCTTTTACAATTAGTTATATAAAAACGTTTAAGAACCTTATTAATATAGGCGTCTTAATAAAGTAAGATCGTTCTATTTTATCGATCTTTAATTATACGTACTCTTAAGAAGTAGTTAGCTAGTTCGCTACCTATAATTTCAAAGAGGTTGCGAAGATCGCTCTTAAACTTATTATATATATCACCCTTCTTTACTACTATAAGGAAGTCGTTAATATAAGTAATAATAAGAATCCAAAAGGCGCGGTTAATATATATGCAATTATTAGTATTAAAAGGTTGAAAATCGAGCTTTTATAGCTCAGACCGTAGCTTTTCTTATTATAATTATAAAGATTGCTTTAAGCTATATAAGGCCTTAAGAAGCTTAAGATAGTAGTCTTAAAGTGAAAGAACGACCTTATCTTAAGTATATTTAAGAGGTAACTTGATATAAATGTCAAAGTCAGCTTTTGAATTAAGGAAAGCTATCTTAATGTTGAACTAATCTAGCTTAAAGTCGTATAGCGCTATAAGCGCAATTGCGATCTTCTAAACTGCAGATTTACAAACTCTAGCAAATGTCTAATTATAATCTCAACTTTATTATTATATATAGCCTTATATAATAAATCTGACCTTCTATTAAGAGATTTCCCTATTTTAATCTCTTTTTATTTTAAAGATAAGCCTTAATCTAAGTACTCTATTATCTTTAAAGAGTTCTAAGCGTTTTACTACTATTTATATATTCTTATAAGCAAGGGAATTATACTTAAAGTTGATTATAAATCGCTATTTATCGGCGTTAGCGTAAGAAAGGGCTTATTCGACTGTTTTCGGGTCATTTAAGTATAGAGAGTCGAGTAAGGCCATATAAAAGGTGCCTAAATAGGCTTCCTTATTATTAGAGTTATTAGCTTTAAATCCAAGAGTATAAGTTAAGCGAGTAGCTCTCTTCTTAAAAGGCTGAGGGTAAGCCTTGTTTTTTAAACTAGGAGGTCTTCCTCTCTTTTTTAAAGTTAAAAGCTTAGCTTTTCCTAAATCAGAATTGACTCCTAGTCCTGGCCTAGGAGTGAAATCATTATAAGAGTCAGTATTAACTCGCGGTCTTAGCTTAAGAGTAGAATTATTATAAGAGTCAGAATTAACTTGCGATCCTAGACTAGGAGTCAAATCACCCTTTAATTGCAGCTTTATAATTAAGCTGTCTTTATCAAATTAAATATAAGATAATTAAATAATCTTTTCACCTATTTACAATAGCATATAGATCTGATAAATACTTTTACTATCAAATCTAATAAGAGTATCTACCTCTACTCTTAAAGCGAGTTTATTGCTTTAAGTTCTCTTTTCTTTCTCAATTAGTATATAAACGCAATAGCTTAGTACTCGAAGATGCTTGACTAAAGGAGTATAAGGCTTATTAGGCTCGATATTATCCCAAAAGACCTTATATAAAGTCTTACCACTTAAAATATCAAAGGTAATAAGATTAATAATATATATTATTAAAAGAAGGAGGTAAGGCTAAAGAAAGGAAGGGATATTTTAATCAATTATAGCTATTTGCAACTTTTTTATTAGTATACAAATTGATCGTTCTAATTTGCTGTCTTATTCTAGTATATATAGAGTAGATTCTTTTAAAATTATACTAAGGTTTTCTATAAGTATTCGCATTTATATAAGAGAGTACTCCTTGCCTCTATTAGTTCTTTACCGCTTAATTATGCGATTATACTAAGTTTATAAGAGGCTGATCATCTTCTTATTTACCTTAAAGGCATTAGATTTATTTATATAAGTCTATCCCTATCTAGCTATTATAGCTGCGCAAGTGAAGATAAAAGCGTATTTGTAGCTATTAAGGCCAGTTGGCTTTAGATAAACCATATCAATATATAGCTTATTAAGCGCCTTTATAAGTCGAGGGTAAGCTAAACATTTATTAATATATTAAAGAGGTCTGCCTTTCTTATAAAGAGTGCAAATTCGCATCTTCTTAGATTTTATTTCTTTAATCTGCATATTAGTAATAGCAGATTAGGTCTTTCTAACCGTTTATAGGCCAGCGTAGCCTAATCGATAGTACTAAAGCTTAATATTAAGAGGTCCATTCTCGATAGCAGCTAGCAAAGCATATCTACTTATATAATTAAAGGAGTTAGTAAAAGGCTATTCCTTATTAATATATATATTATTATCGATAGTGCAAATTTCCTTCTTATTAGATAGGAATAGCTTGCTATTTCAATAGAAGCCTTTGATTTTATTAAATTTGCTACCTAAGTATAGGTAGATAAGTAATTAAGGTATATAAAGAGTATTAATTAACTTAAGAATATATACCTTTCTATTAGATTTGAGTATATTGACTTTGTAAGTGCTAACGCTAAGAGGTTGAATAAATCTATTAACTATACTTAAAGAGGGTAGATTATCTTAAGCAGTATAAGAAGTGAACTTAGAAAGATTATTAGAAACGTACTTATTAGTACCTATATTATATAGCTAACGATTCCTTAATTTTAATAAGAAGTAGGTAGAAGAACTGACTCCTAGGCCCGGCCCGCGAGTGGAAATTAGCCCTAGGAAGGAGTCGGAATTGACTCCTAGGCCTAGCTCGCGAGTGAGAATTAGCCCTAGGGTTAATAATAGTATAGTATGCCTAAAGAGGTCATTATCTGACTCTTCGTCTTCCTTTTAAATCTTCCTAGAAGGTATCTTGCCTTTTAGTAATAATAATAGTAAGGACTTATTGTCCTTACCTTTAAGGTAATAGAATACGTACTTCTTTCCTAAGTCCTTCTCTTAAGCCTCTCTTTTCGATTTATTAATTGTAAAGCAATCTTCTACCTTATAATATAGCTCTGGTTACTTGCAATAAGGATAGGGGGAGTTAGGGGAGGAAGTAGTAGTATTCCTAGAGGTACTCTTCTTTAAGTCTTTAAAACCTCTCTTATTTTCTGACTTCTTATAGTCAAAGGAATACGGCTTGCCAGCCGATTTATTACTATATAAAACGGTTCTATTCATTTTTAAACTTTATAAGGCTCAAGCTTTATTAGTGATATCTTTAATAAGAGCTTTAAGCGTAATCTCTGATTTTCGTCCAGCTGCTATAGCTAAGCGAAGGTTAGAGCATTATCGATCTACTTAAATAGGCCATCTATTAGAATAGCTAGTAATAAATATAATAGGGTGCTAGTAAGAGGGAGGGGTAGAGTCGAGAGCTTCCAATTTAGTAATTAAAAGCCTAAAGGCGATAACGTAAGCTTTAAGTAAATTAAAGTTATTATATTTAATAGTAACGTAAGTCTATATAACATTATATTCAAGCACTATTCCAAATCCTTTATACTATTTTTAAAGAGCTTCTTATATATCTAAGGCAGATTTATCGCCTTTTATATAAGCTAGTAGGCCTAATTTACAATTAAGTATAATAGTAAGCTTTATCTAAGATTCCTTAGCTTCCTATCTAATCCAATTATCCCTTTCCTTAAGAGTGATAGAATAGTCCTATAAGTCAACCTTAAGTAGAATATATATTTTAGCTTTTATATAGAGATATATAGTCAAGGCGTTTGACTTTGCAAGGTTCAAAACCTTATTCTTCTATTAGCTATAATCCTTTATACCTTTAAGCTTTTGAGACTTAAAGAGGCTAAGGGCAGCTGAAGATAATGATAATATCTTATTTATATATATATATATAGAGTTATCGAAAGGAGGAGAAAGAGGAGGAGGAGGAGATAAACTATTGAATTTGAGTTTAGGGTATTATATATCAATCCTTTTAAAAATAGGTGATTCAGGTAGTAGAGTACTTTTAGCAATTAAGCTAGTAATCTTAACTATTAGTCCTAATAATTCAGCTATAGTAACGAATCTTATATAAGCTTAGATTATTGCATAGCGCTTTAGAAAGGGAGTAGCTACTATTTTATTATTGAAATAACGCTTTTTTATATATCGTTAGTTAAGTAAAACTTAAAATATCGATCAGCCTTTTCGTTTATAAGAGAGACTCTAATCGATAGAATTTATTAAATGCTATTTATAAGCATACGAGGCTCATAACCTATAGCAATAAGGTTCTCTAATAGTGAACTTGATAGTAAACTAGAAGAGGGCACAAAGAAGTATAAGGTGCAAACGACAATATTAGGTGTCTTATATCTTGATTCATAAGAGCTCTCTAACTATAAGCTATTTAACAAGGGCTGCCACTAAGTCATATGGCAAGTCATATGACATATCATATGTATAATATGTCATATAACAGATTATATGACAAATATATGACAGGCATACTTGCAACAATTAATTACTAAAAACTGAACGCTTTAATAAAGAAAGACCCCTATCCAATTCCTTTTATTAATAAGATAATAGTACATATATCAAAAGCTTATATTTTTATAAAAATCGATATATAATAAGCCTTCTATTATATTTATATATTAGCTAACGCTAAGGACTTAACTATATTCTATATGCGTTATAGGACTTATAAATATAAGGTTTTGCTATTCAAGCTGATAAATAGGCCTGCTACCTTTTAAAGGTTTATTAATAATATTCTCTTTAACTACCTTAACAATTTCTACTCTACCTACTTAGATGATATTCTAATCTACTTAGAAAACTCCCTTAACTATAAGATTTATATTAAGAAGATCTTAGGAATTCTTTAATACTATAGCCTTTAAGCAGATATTAAGAAAAGCGAGTTTAAGATTACTAAGACTAGGTTCTTAAGATTTATTATCAGAGTTTATAAAATTGAGGTAGACCTTAATAAAGGCTTAATTATTTAAAAGTAGAAATACGCTAAGAATGTATATAGTATATAAAGCTTCCTAAGGTTCTATAACTTCTATTAAAGGTTTATTAAAGGCTATAATTGTATTTGCCGACCTTTAATAGCTCTTATAGGAAACGTTCCTTTTAATTTTAATAACGCTTATAAGGAAGCTTAAGAAGCTCTACGCTTAAGCTTTTAAACAACCCCGATTTTATACTACTATTACCCTTAGAAGTAGATAAGGCTTAAGACTAACGCCTTTAACAGTATAGTCGCTAGCATATTCTCCTAACTTTAGGAAGACGATAATTATCACCTAATTAGGTACTTCTTAAAGATAATAAATAACGCTAAGCTAAATTACCCTATTTATAATAAGGAGCTCCTAGCGATTTTTAAATTATTCTATTAGTATAAGGCAAAGCTACTTAAAGCTTAGAAAATAGTATACGTATATATAAATTATAAAGCCCTTAAGTACTTTATAACAACTAAGGACTTAATAGCCTAATAGGCTCGCTAAGCGGAGTTCTTCGCTAATTTCAACTTCCTTATTATATACTAAATAGGTATAACGAATACGCTAGCTAATATACTCTTACATTAAGACTAGGAGCTGACCCCTCTTAAGGCTAGGAAACAAGCTTTACGCTATCAATAGCTCTTACCTAACGATAAGCTTTCTATAGAAGTACTCGCTATTAAAAGCGATTCCACTCCTAGGCCTGGCCTATAAGTAACTTTAGCATAGATCAATTCTACTCCTAGGCCTAGCCTATAAGTGACGACTATGCTAATCGCGCTAATAAGGGCACCTGCCGACCTAATATTTAAAGTTGAGTATAATATAGCAAACTACTATATTATTAATAAGGTCATTTAAGCTAATAAGACCTCCTTTAAGCTATAGAAGTTCTGAGATAAGGCGCAGAGCTATAGCCTTAACTATAAACTCAGCTAAGGCAAACTCTTCTTCTAAGGAAGACTTATTATACTATCCTAACCTCTCGAATTACAAATAGCCCTAATTCGTTATATATATAAGTAACCTTATATTATATATGCTAGAATCGGGAAAATAAGACTTTTAATAAGAAGAAAATACTATTAGAAAAGCCTTAGTAGCAACGTTAGCACTTATATCTAAAACTATTATTATTTAAGAATGAAAGCTTATTATAATAAGACCTTAGGTTTCCTTTACCCTTTGCCAATTCCCAAATAAGTATACTAATACTTAACTATATTGAAATGGGTGATACAGCTATCACTCCGATGTATTATCATATGACCCTACTGCTTAGTCAGTAGGATGTTGATACGTATATAGCTATAGGGAAGAAAGGGGTAACCTTCCTTCCCTAACTCTTACTAATATATCGACTATCGACCTTTAGAAGTTTCCTATACCTACTGCGCCGACTCACTTAAGCTTAATAGGTTATAAGCCTTAGATAGACCGATAATAGATTATTAACTTCCCTTAGAAAGCACTTGCGCTATAACTATTAATAGGAAGTTGAATAAGACTTATAGTAAAAGGCGAGCAATTGGCGAATAGGAGGTATAATTCCCTATTTAGCTAACCCGTATTATAAAAGGTATAATTCCTTACTTTATAACCCTTTAGTACTGCAAAAGGTGTGATTCCTTACTTTACTATATTTCGTAAAAGGTATAATTCCCTGCGTTATAGCCTAAAAACCCTTTTCGATAAGAGGACTTCCTCCCTATTTAATACTTTTATAATACCTGCTATTTAATCATTTCAACTTTTCAATAAGAAGAGTGCCCTTAACTATTTAATTTATTTGATTTTTAAACGTAATTCTATTCGAAATGGCAATAGCTTCCGATTCCGATTGAAATATTAAACCTAAAGACCTCTAACTCTCTTAAAAGAACTGGCAATAATAGTTCGACGATTTAAAGCTTTACTTTAAGAGCAAAGGCATCGAAATGGCGATTTAAAAGACACTTATTAAATATGCAAAAATAGCCCTTTATACTCCTTCTACCGATTCGTCTACTTCTACTTTAATAGTTAATATAACTGCTAAGGATTTGCTAGATATATTAAATAAGCTTAGCCTAAGAGCTTTAATAAATAATAATTAAGAATCCTAAAAGTAGATTTCAAATATAGAAAAGGAGAAGGAGTATAAGCTGGCCTTAGCTAAATGCAAGCTTAAGATTAATAAAGGTTTAAGTAATAAAGATCGAGATTTTATTTAAGTTTATAATAATACAAAGATAAGATAGGATACTTTAAAGGTAAAATACTTTTAAACAATTGCCTTTAATACCTAGCATCTACTATAGTAGATTATTTTATTTTAATATAGAAAAGATAAAGATAGTAAGGATATAGATATAAATATAGACTCTGCTTAGTCTATACTATATAAAGTAAGAAAGAGAGTAAGAGCCGTAGATCTTAAGATAGCTATAACTTTTAAAGAAACTTAGCTTTTTAATTTCCTATTTAATAGCCTCCCTTTTAAGTTCGCTATTGTAAAATAATCTCTTCTTATCTAACCTAACCTTAAGATCTATAAGAAGATCGACCTCTTTTAAACTATTAAGTAAGACCTTAAAGGATGCTTTAAATCAGCAAATGCCGTATTATAGGGCAAAGATAAGCCTAAGAAGAGGAAGGAGCGTAGGATAAGCCCTCGAGCTTATCGGGGATACTACTTCTATAATAGTACTTATAATATTACTAATTATAAAGTTAAAAGGCAATTGATTAATATAATCGCTAGCTTTAATATTAAAAAGCAATCGAAGTAGAAGTTAAGAAGCAAACTACCCTTATCTTATTAAAGGCTATAACTACTAAGGAAAGGCAAAGGAAAAGGCTATTTAGCCAGAACTTTAGCAAATACCTCTAATAATAATAGTAGGTTATTTAAACCTAAATCCACTTTTAATAATTTAGATAATAATTATAATAAAGATGCTTATATCTTAAAAGCCGATCTTCGTAAGATCCTTAAATCTAACTAGTATAATAATACTAGTTGTATAGCATATATAACTAATAAACCTTATCTATTTAAAGGCCTGCTTATTAAAATAAAAAGGCGCTCTATTAAGGTTAGTAGTAGAAGGTTATATATAGACTTGATAGGTATAGTAAAGATGAATATTGCTAGCATTTCTTTCCTTTTGTAAAATATTCTCCTTATACTTAGCTTAAGTATTAATCTCTTATCTAATTATAAGATTTATATAAAGTTAAA